>PVIJ01009105.1:0-45909 GCA_004024925.1 Scalopus aquaticus | reverse complement strand
ATTTAAAATACATTTAAAAGTTGAATATCTAGCAGTAAGTCTAATAAAATAACTATATGACCTATATTCACCATGCTACAAAATACAAAAGAGAACAATTAAGTAAACCTAAGTGAAAGAAGACATATATATCCTGATAATGGGTTGGAAGAACCACCAAAAATTTTTTTGAATACAGTACCTTTTTTCTTACATCATTGTTAACACTTCTTGTGCCGGCTATTTTCTGTGTCACCACATGAATGGTATAAGCATTCAATAAAACACACACAGCTCCTGAACTACTGGATATATTTTAATGAAATTTTAAATGCTTAGAGATTAAAGCTTCTAGACTGAGTACGATCAAAAAAATAGCTCCTAATAGTTCCAAATAAATCCACCATGGCGTGAAAAACCGGAGACTAGATGAACACATGAATACATGAATACGTGAGCGGAACAAAAAGTGTTAAATTTTGGACAGTATATGATTTCTCACCTCAGGTGTGGTCACTGTAGTTCTCCCACCACCTATTACCATATTCCTTGTGCTGTTATTGCCACTGTTTTCACCCTTCCTGACCCCCTCCTCTGTCCCTCCTGCATGCCTATATCCATGGCCAACTTTCATGGTTTGCCTTTGGTTTTTCTATATTCCACATTTAAGTGAAACCATCTGATATTTGTCTTTTCCCTTTTGACTTATTTCACTTACCATCAACCCTTCCAGTTCTATTCATGTTGCTACAAATGGTTATAAGTTTCTCTTTTTTGATTGCTGAGTAGTATTCCATTGTGTATCTATCCCACATCTGATCCATTCATCTGTTTGGGGCATTTAGGTTGTTTCCATTTCTTGGCTATTGTAAATAGTGCTGCTATAAACATAGGAGTGCAGGTTTCCTTTCAAATTAGTGTTTTTGTGTCCTTTGGGTAGATTCCTACTAGTGAATTCATTGGGTTGTATGATAGATCCATTTCTAGTATTTTGAGGATCCTCCACACAACTTTCCATGGTGACTGGATTAGTAAGTAATATATTTAGAGCAAGTCAAATGTGTTTTTCTCACTGTGGAATTTATGTCCCTAGGAAACTTAAACTTCACATTTACAAAGCCTCTTCAGAGGAAATTCTTTTGAGAGACGACTAAGGCATTTGATTTCATAGGAGGCCGAAGCAGCAGTTGCCTGAGCAGCTGGGACAAGGTTTCTTGTTTACAGTGCAAATCCGCATGGTTCACACTCCTCCAGGTCCTGATTCTGGCCAAACAGTATAAAGACTAGTCATCAAAAAGGAATATAGGACAAGCAAAAGGGGAAATTAAGTAATATAAAGGAGAAGAAAGAAATTAAATAGATAATATCACTAATATCTAGATTAAGGCATAATTGGTCTCATTATAGATGATCAATATTTATCACTTGCTTGCCAAATTTCTGCAGTATAGGTTAATTAATGAGTACATTATGTTTCACTGATTAATAAGTAACTGATGGGTACTTTATGGGGATATAGCTTAAGAATTTTTTTAAAGATTTATTTATTTATGCATACAAGCTGGTGTGTAGGCCAGAGGTGTTGGGAGTGAGAGTATTCACCAGAGACAGAGCAGGGAGCAGAACAGGCGGATCTACTGAAGTACACTGCTGAGAGGTGCAGTGGGCGAGACAGGAGAGGTCTGTTGCACCATGTGGGAAGCTCCCTGGCTGGGTATTGAACTCGTGATGCAATGGCTCTGGATAGCTTCATAGTGCTAAGACTTAACCCGTTGCACCACCAGGGAGGCCCTATAGCTTAAGAATTTTACATGAAGGTAGAGCTTTCCTTTCTCCCCATTGATTTACTTCTTTATTTATTTATATCAGTTTGTATTCATGAGCTCTTTATTCTGAGGTCCAATCTGAACTCTTATTATTTGATGTCCAAATTGTCTCAGAATTTGCCAGTGAAGCCCCTTCATGCTGACACCTTGTCCTTTGACACATCCCTTTCACTCTTTCAGCTCTTCCTCACTCTCTGACCACACGCCATGGGCCAGGCTCATCGTGCATCTTCCCTTCCCCAGCCCACAGGGCAGCCCCTTCTCCAAGGAGCGCTCTTCCCTTTCATTGGAGAGGGTCATTTGGAAGTCCAGATCTGGACGCTAGGTGTGCTTGGATACCCTTCCAACTCCCTCTAAGGGAAACCTGACTGGCAATCTGCTTTATTGCTATCTTTCTTCGTTTTGCTCATGGACACTCCCAAGATGGCTCTCTATGCCAGAGAGCTTCAATTCAGCTTACCATGTCTAGTTTCCACCCTGGTTTCTGTCCAGAAGCCTAAATGGCAAGGACTACAATGATCTGTGTTCAGGCCCTCTGTCACTCTGGTGGACACCTGTGAGGAGTGCCAGTTAAGAAAGTGGGGGAGGAAGAGGAGAGCAAAGTTGGAGTATTTATTCTCTGCCTTCTCCTTCAAGGTCTACCTGAATTGATGGTGTGCCTCAACTGGAGGTTCCTGTTTTTTTTCTCAGTGTCACGACTCTTCTCTCTGTTCCCTGTAACTACTCCTTCCTCCACCCCTTCAGGTGGTGAACCCCAGCTCCTAAATTCGTACCTTTGTAAACTCCCTCTCAAATGACATGAGCTCAAGTGGCCATCTGTTTCCTGTTAGGGCTCTGACTGACACCTTCTGGGTAAAAAATGAGGTTGTTCCTAAGTTGCTCTTCCTGTTTCCTGATGACCCAGAAAAACAAGACTCCTTATGAAGCAGCATCTCTGCTATGAAAGCCTTCTTTCTCCAGAGCTGGAGCTGGCAAACAAAGGGCCAGAGAACTAGTATTTTAGACTGAGAGCTGAACAGTCTCTGTCAGAGCTACTCTGCTCTGCATGGTGCGGGAGCACAGCCTCAGACAACAGGTGAACAAGTGGCTTGCTTCCAGCATACCCTCCGTGTAAGTGTTCAGCACCACGTGCTGTAGGATTTTGCTAGTTGTTCTTCATAAGGTTTAGGAGCCCATTATTTCAAGCTCCATTTTACAAATTAGGAAACTGAAAATCATTGAGGTTAAGAGTTTGCCGTAAATCCCATAATCATGCAGTGGGAAGTAGCAGTAATCCTCCGATCGCAAATCCTTTGTTCCCGTTAGCATGCAGGATTTCTTTGAACAAGGTAAAGTGAAGGCAGTATTATCTAGAAGGCAGTATTATCTAGAGAATGAGAGTGAACTTTTTGAGGTTAACAGGATTTGAGGGTTTGTTCAAAATTGTACCATCTCTTCGTAGGCTCAGTTCTAGATGGGATTTGTCATTGTGAGATTACATATGTTATCACTGTAAGACTAGGGAAGAACTGTGTAGAGGAAAGAGTGACATCTGGTTGTCTCCCTTACTGGGCTCTTCTGATATCACAAGGCTGCTAAAACAGACCATCCTGAAGGCTGCCTGCCTTACATTAGTTGCTATCATCATTGTTAACCTGTTCTAGTTATTATAAATCAGTTTGCACTGGACTTTCTGGATGGTAACTGAAAAAGTGCAAAAAATAGTCAGTTTCCTGCTGTTTATTGATCAAGAAGCCAAAAGGGAATATTTAGCAACCATAGCGACTGAATGCATGTTACCTCAGGTGTGTGCTTATTCTCTCCAGATTTTGCTTTTTGAAATGCTGTAACCTTTTCAGAAATATGTAAAAATGCTTATTTTGTATGTATAGGAAAACTTAGAGATTTTTGATTACTTATTTATTATTTAATAAGTATACCATTTAACTTGTAATATACTTGAGTACATATGTTTAGAAACTATAACATAGGGTGAAAGCAGATTATATAAAATTATGCATTTTAGTATTATGTATATGTTTTAACTAGTAGCTATTTTAAATGCTGAAATGCTGATTTTGGTGTTTATAAAGTGAATTGTAGAAGGGGATGACTAGCAGGGTGTTTAGTTTGCTTGCCAACAAAGCAACAATTCTGCTACAAAAAAAGACTGTTAACTGTTGCTATTCCAATAAGGAAAAAAGTGAGCGCTCTGGGCAAAAAAAAAAAAAAAAAATCTTATTACAAATGTTTTTAATGCTTTGTTTTGTCTATGAAGTTCCCTTTGTTCTGTTGGAATGCCTAAGTCAATGAATTCAGTATTGATTTATTTCAAAGGCTGTAGGGTTTGAAGCTTAGAGAGAATAAAAAGAATGAAAGATTTTCATAGACTCTATTAAGCCTCCAGGCACAAAAAATGTGCACGTAAAAACACATCAGAGACATCTTTGTGCCTTGCCAAAACATGTGGAGTACAACTCTTTGGCCAGGCTGAAAAGGCGTATTATTGATTAATGAGACGATTCACAATTTAACCAGGATTTCTTAACTCCATCAAGGCATATCTAGACTGTAAGTAACATCCTGCCCTTACCACTTTCCCACTGTCTTCTCCATTTAGGCTACACACGCCTCTGTCCTGTGTAACAGGACAGATTGTACTCACTGGGCCTTCAGGATGTAGTTTGTGACTGACTGACTAGCTCAAGCAAAAATTGGGACACTGTAAAATTAATTTAAGTATATTTTTTAGATGATTTTGCTCCAACATTGCCCACTAGGCATGCTAAATATTTTGATTCTCTGCTTTCTGTTGTAAAAGACAAGCAAAATAGTAAAACTAATGACTTCCAAGACGGTTTTACTAGTGTTGTCAATTAACACCTTACTTGATATAAAACATCATCACAACATAAATAAAATTTCAACAATAATTGATAGAAGTATTTATATCAACTCAAATTTATTGAGTTCTTGCTATATGCCGACAATGTGTTATGTTCTTTACATGAAATTTAAAAATTCATCCTGACAACAACTTTCTAGGTAAGTAGAATTGTTTATTTTGTTTTATAGGTGAGAAAACTGGAAACTATCTTGTCTCTTGCACTATATAATATAAAATATATACTTTTGCACAGAAGGAAAATAAGGACATTATTGATACTTTTACAAAGAAATTCTTTACTAAGTTACAGGATTCACTCTGGTCTTTTAATGTTACAGATACTCTTAACTCATTCAAAAGCATTTCAATTATAATAGTTCAATTTGCATGCTTTTCAGTTACAACAACTTTTTTTTTTTTTTTTGAGGTAACATTGGTTTAACATGCTATATAATTTAGGCGGATAGGTTCACACCTACTCAGCTGTATGTTACCACACCACCCCCACTTTCAAAGCACCCACTGTACTTTACCCTAGACCACTGAGCCTCCTCCCTTCTTTGTTCCTTCCCCCACACCCCACACCATTTTTCTGTAAAGGCTGGACCAGTCTGCATTCTTTTTTTTTTTTTTTAAAGATTTACTTATTTATGCATACAAGAGCTGGGGTGTAGGCCAGAGGTGTGCGGGAGGGGTGGGGGCGAGTGTGAGAGGATTCACCTGAGACAGAGTGGGGAGCAGAACAAGCAGATTGACTTAAATACACTGCTGAGGGGAGCAGCAGTGGGCTTGAGACAGGAGAGGTCTGCTGCTTTGTGCGTTAGTGGCTGCTGATAGCTTCAAGGCTGAGACTTAACCCCTTGTGCCACCAGTGAGGCCCCAATCTGCATTCTTAACAACAGTGTGAATGATTCCTTTTTCTCCACACACTCACCAACATTCATTGTTTCCATGTTTTTTCAAACGGGTCACTTGCCCAGGAGTGTGACAGTATCTTATTATGGTTTTGATTTGCATTTATTTGATGAGAAATGATATACAATTCTTAAGAATACAATTTTGTAGAGGAAAAGAGAACTGTAACTTATCACCTCGTTAAGAATGTTTTTATATTTGAAAGAAAGATAATTGCTTGAACTTAAAAAGAAGTTAAACCATAACTATAAAAATTATAAATTATAGTTATAGAAATTATAGAAATTAAATAAGCCCCATATATCTATAACTCAGCTTCAAACTTTATCAAAATGTTTCAACCTACCAATATATTTTTTTAAATATTGGTAATAAGAAGGGTGGCCGTATAATTTATTATACAAATCAGAATATCTCTGAGAGCAAAATGAGAGTGATTAATAATTCCATCAGCACAACAGACATAAACCAAGACTATAGAGAGTAAACCAGGGCATGTGATCACCCTAGAACAAATTAACTGTGTAATATTTAAGGTATTTAGTAGCATACACATATAAGAATATATAGGACAAGTGGTTCTGATATAAAAGAAAGCACACTCATCATTTGTTCAATAGTTGTCTATATTCATTGCTTTGCTTTTTTTTTTTTTTTAGAGATTTAGTTATTTATGCATACAAGAACTGGGGTGTAGGCCTGAGATTTGGGGGGGTGAGAGGATTCACCAGAGACAGAGTGGGGAGCAGAACAGGCAGATCTACTGAAGTACACTGCTGAGGGGAGCAGTGGGGAAGGCAGGAGAGGTCTGTTGCACTATGTGGGAAGCTCCCTGGCGGGGGATTGAACTCATGTTGCAGTAGCTCTTGATAGCTTCATAGCACTGCAACTTAACCATTGTGCCACCAGAGAGGCCCCCTATATTCATCATTGTTAAGGACTGAAAGTTCATATATTGAAACCCTTAACCCCAATAGTATGGTGTTTGGAAGTGGAAACCTTGGGAAGTAATGGGGTTAATGCCTTTATAAGAAGAGGCGTAGAATCTTCTTCTCTTTCTCTTTCTTCTCTCCCAGCCCCCTTCTCTCTTGCTATATGAGGACACAACAAGAAGGCCATCTGTGATCCAGGAAGCGGATCCTAACAAGGAACCAAATGGACAGGCACTTGGCACATGAGTCTTGGCCTTCTCAGACTCCAGAACTGTGAGAAATGAATATGTTGCTTCAGCCCATTCAGCTTATGATGTTTTATTATGGCAGTCTGAGCAGACCACAACAGTTATATTGAATCAAATGTATACGAACTTTCACCATTCTGTGGCAGAATTAAAGTAAACATTTTTAGGAAGCTTGTACTTGGTAATGAAACTATTACTATAATCTAGTGGCAATGTAGTAATACTAACTCTGGATAGCAGTATAGTGTACTGAAGGAGACAACCCTAAATGTGTGAGTGAGGCCAACCAATTGTTGAACACGTTCCTTAACCTCTCAGAGGCCCCCTTTCTTCCTTCACTTGGTAAAATGGAGATGAAAATAGAACTTGTTTCATAGGGTTGTTTTGAGGACGAATGAATAGTGTTGGTGAAGCACATAGTATATCGCCTGACACTGTGAACGCTCAATGCAGATTACCTTTTCTTCCTTCCTCTTCTTTTCTCCTCCTCTTCTCCCCTGCTCAGGCTCCTCCTCCACCCAGGGGCAGCCCCAGAGACTCTCTTTTCTCAACTTTATGAGGAAACTGCATGACTGGCCGTTTCTTATCCCTCATTAGAGGGAGTTCACAGTATCATAATTTGACACTTAAGTTCAGAACCTTATTTATAAACAAAGACTGATGAGTCTTGGCTTATCAATTAAAAGTAAAATTGGATTTTATTCACCTCAGAGATTGCTGAGAAGTCAATCAACTGACCTAGATACAAGATGTAGTATACTTTGACTCACTGTAAGTCTCAAAATGGTAGTTAGTTTACTATAATTTACTTCTCCAAGAAAACCTCCTGAGGAAGCACAATGAATAAAGAAGAGTCACACTGAACATTCTCTCTCTGTCACAGAGAAGAGAGAGAACACCCGCATCAACCCATGGAAGTTTCCTCCTGAACGGCCAAGACTTTCTTTGATCAGTTCAGAGGATTAGGCCAATTTAGATTTAAAAGATCTCGCTTCTGAACAAATGTCAAGAAACAAAAGAGCAACTTTTAAAGATTTATTTTTTTTTATTTTTATACATACAAGCTGGGGTACAGACCAGAGGCGTGGGGCGGCGAGAGGGCTCACCAGAGACAGAGCGGGGAGCAGAACAGGCAGATCAGAAATACACTGCTGAGGGGAGCAGCGGGCGAGGCAGGAGGGGTCTGCCGCACCATGTGAGACTCTCCCCGGCCGGGCATCGAACTCACATCGCCGCTGCCGACAGCTCCACAGCGCAGCGCTCAACCGCTGCGCCACCGGGGAGGCCCCAAGAGCAACTTCTAAATCAATTTTTCCAAGGGTTTGTATTGATCACTAAATACCTATTGTTCATATTTTTTTGTTTGTAAAAAAAGAAGCATAAAATACCAAACAAATATTTCATTTTTTGCAGTGACACATGAGACTAATGATACTACTTTGTTTTTCACTCATAATATTTATGGACTCTCTTTACATAAGACAAGAGTGCTTCACAAACTAGGTAGTGGCTACTACCCAGTTGCTGGTGCAGAGACAAAGATAAATCTTCTCAAAGGAAAGTAAATGAAGTTAGTGGACCATTAGCTAATACTTTGGGAACATTTTATCCCAGTAATACATAAAAGGGACTGAATGATGAACATTTACAATGTGGCAAGATACATGAGCTAATCATGCAAAGAAAAGCTGTTTGCTCTATCACATCTATTTTTCAGTAGCTAACATATTACTACTTAATTACATGAAAAGCTAAGCAAAAAAATTACCAGACATAAACACCTGAATTGAATTATGACTATAGAATTGCAACATAAGATATAAGTAAACAGGAGCATCATGTTGGGGTTGGCATCTGGGCATTATTTCCAGAGCCATAAATAGAAATGAACTGGAGAGGGAATGCCGCAGGGAATCAGAACTTCAAATTGACTAGATCAACAAATAATGGTCTCATTACTGGGAGTGCACATGGATGGAGTACTTTCCCTGATTCCTGCCTCTGAGATTGGTGTTTACTCAAATCTTCCCTAAGTGATACTGCTAGCAAATTGGGGGCAACCCAGTGACATTGCCAGGAGCCGACAGGGCACTTAGGGACTCAGTTTCTCTCCCTGGTCAAGACTCAGTTTCCTATTTCCTTGAATGACACATGGTTTCAGAGTCCCAGGTCAAAGGCACATTTTTATCCACATCTGCGTGTATTTCAAGCACCTTTGAATTTGCAAATCAGACTGAATATCCTGTGAGTTGTTCTCCAAAGGTCAAAGTCTACTCAGCCAGCTCAGCAACTGAAGTTTCCCCAGCAAGTCAGAAACCTTTCTTTTCTCCCTCCTCACATCCTCCCTCCTTCCAAAAATATTCTCATCTAATCTTTAGGAGCTAGAAGACCAGTCTGGGAGAAGTCAGTTAACATGTATTAGCAGTGACAAACAGGTTTCTAGAGTCTGGGGCAATAGTCTTAAGATCTGAGCACTTAAAATGTCTTGCACTAGTTCCACCTAAATTACAAAAAAATAAATAAATCAAAAGCTCTAAAAAGGGAGGGGCATTGTGATCCTTTTATTATCACTTACAGAAGTCAGCAGTTACTGCCATCCTGTGGATTTCCTCTAATGCTTTCCATACATTGGACCCCTTTCTCCCTTCTCCCTTTTCTCTCATTTCTCTTTCTCTTTTCCAATTATTTCCCTTTCTTGAGTTCCCACAGGTGCTGAAATCTCAAATCCCAGTCTATTACGCCCCCGCCCCCCGTTTCCTCCCCACAAAATCTAATATCAACAATTTTACTGGAAGAAAGCAGCTTTAAAATCTGGCAAGAACAAACAATAAAAAGAGCAAATATTTAAAAGACTTAGTAAACTCATTACTGGAGGACTTTATATATCCCTACAAACTGCAGTCCAAGTGAAATGTTTTCATTTGATTTCTCGTGAAGAAATCTCAGTGTTATCTGCCTGAGAAAAACTTGTATCTATAGTAGCCATTGCTTGAATTCCTACCAACAACTCTGTGCTTCAAATGGTAAAGCAAGGGTTTAACCTCAATAGTATTTTCACTGAAGTAAGTGAAGAAGATAGTGCACACTCAGAGCAACTCTTCAACCCTGTTACAAAAGACCTACAAAACCATTTCAAAACAATAGCAAATTAGTGAATGTGCTTATTGTCCTTCCCAGTTGGTATAAGCACTCTCCACCAGTTTTCAAGCTGACACATATACTTCTGTATTTTGATAGCGTTTGTCTTGGAAATTCCCTCAGGGACAATGAATTGGCTCTTTGTTTAATTCTCTGTAATGAATGGTACAGTACCAGCTAGGCACTACATTTTTCTTGAAGGTGATCATTCTAATGGTAGGTGATCTGTTTGATGGTAGATAGTATATAGCGCCCTTAGATAGCAGTGTGACTTAAGACAGAGCATGAAATATATAAATTCATGCCCCACCCTTATGTATCAAATATTACCACAATCAATATAGTAACCACACCCAAAATGAATCTCCATCTGTTCATTGCAAATGGCAGTCTGTGCTTTGGGCACATAGAAAAGGGTAAAGGTTGTTATCAAGGCTCAGAACCTGGATTCTGATTTATAAAGTACATAATTTGAGAAATTTCAACTCTTTCTTTATCTAGTCTTATGTGGTAGATAGAATGATGATACCTCAAAGATGTCCTCACCCTACTCCCCCAAATCTGTGGCTATTTCACCTTGCACAGTAAACAGGACTTTACAGTTCTGATTAAGGACTTAAAATGGGGAAATTGTCCAGGTGGGTGCATTGTAATCACAAGGTTCCTAAGAGAAAGAGGAGAGAGGGAAGAAGGGGCAAGGGCAAGCAGAGGTCAGAATGATACATGGCCCAATGAGCCAAAGATGGCAAGCAACCCAGAGGCTGGAAAAAGTAAGAAAAGGCTCCAGAAGGAACACAGTCCTATGAGAGCCACCATACACTTCTGAGCTCCAGATTTGCAAGAGAATAAATCTGTGTTGCTTTAAGCCTATAAATTTGTGGTTATTTGCTATACTATCAATAGAAAATTAATACAGCATGCCAATACCTTCACTGCATGGTTATGCAAAGATCAAATAAATGATAGTAATATTGGCAATAGTAATAACAATTCAGTTGTTACATCTGTAATGCATTTTTTTTTTAATTTATACATACAAGCTGGGGTACAGGCCAGAGGCGTAGGGTGGCGAGAGGGTTCACCAGAGACAGAGCGGGGAGCAGAACAGGCAGATCAGAAACACACTGCTGAGGGGAGCAGCGGGCGAGGCAGGAGAGGTCTGCCACACCATGTGGGATTCTCCCTGGCCGGGCGTCGAACTCGCGTCTCCGCTGCCCACAGCTCCACAGCGCAGCGCTCAACCGCTGCGCCACCGGGGAGGCTCCTGTAATGCATTTTTTATAGCAAAAAAAAAAAAAAAAACCTTTAAAAATAAACGTTGATCCTTTCAGGAATATTTTGACTCCTGAAAGGCAAATTTTGTTATTCCTTTCTGCTGATAAGAAAGAACTCTGAGGTTCACAGGCTCTTCAGCACCTGTCTAAGTGACACTCCACAGAATCTGTCTCCTAATCAAAATTTCATGCAATGTCCATTACGCTGGTCTTTGGGAGTGTCCTTCCCATCATGGCCTAAAAAGTGATTTGCAAACTGTTTCCAGCAGAGTGCCTCAGCTCTGGTCGGCTGGCAAGTGTGCTGAAAGCAAGTGAGTCCAGAAACATGTACTCAGCTCTGGAGCTATTTTTGAGGTCAAAAGCCAGATTTTCTTGGATATGTGTGCCTGTTGTTCACTGCAGCATTGTTGATAATAGCTAAGAACTGGAAACAACCTAACTGCCCACTGCAGAAGACTGGATAAAGAAGATGTAGTATTCACAATGGAACACTAGTTGGTTATTAAAAAATACGTGAAATCCGTGGATGAACCTAGAGGGTATTATGCTTAGTGAAATAAGTCAGCTGAGGAAAGGCAAACACCATGTGATTACACTCATATGTGGAATTTAAGGAAACAAAACAAACAAATGAACTAAATAAGACAACAAAAAAATCCCTTTTGGACTATAAGACCAAATTGGTGGATACCAGAAGGGAAGAGGGGAAGGGAATGGGTAAAAGGGATCAAGTGTATGGGGAAGGATAGAATTAGACTTTTAGTGGAGAGCTGAATGGAGTACATACAGATGATACCTGGAACCCATATGATTTTATAAACCAATGTTATTAAAAAAAAAAAAGCCAGAGCCTCCCTGGTGGCACAAGAGGTTAAGTCTCAGCACTATGAAGCTAATGACAGCCACTGCAGCAGAATTCAATCCAAGGTGAGGGAGCTGACCCACATGGCGCAGCAGACCTCTCCTGTCTTACCTGCTGTTTTCTTCAGCAGTGTATTTCAGTTGATCTGCCTGTTCTGCTCCCCACTCTGTCTCTGGTAAATCCTCCCCCCAACCCCCACACCTCTGGCCTACACTCCACCTCTTGTATGCATAAATAAATAAATCTTTTTTTTTAAAGCCAGATCTTCTTATGCTGCTTATCAGGCTTGCACTGAGGAAACTGGAGATCTGGAGTTGTGGAGTATATTCCAATAAGGGAGTAAAGTTTTCCTGAAAATCGTTGTATTGTATAGCCTTCTTAAAGATTTGTATCGTGGGTAATAGCCATAAACTCTTCTTATAATTATAGTAGCTGCTTAGATTTTATTTTTGGTTGCAACGGTGTAAGAAATAAAATAAACCATATTTCCCTTTGAAGTTCTTTTGTACAAACATAGTAGTTTCTCGTCTCTCTCCAAGTATGATAGCCTGTATTCATTTGTTTCCAGGAATTTTTCTTTATACAATATAAATTCATTCCCACAGCCTTGAGATAATCACACTCCAGCCAATTCCCTTCCTTTGCAATGGGTTACCAGTTCCCTATCCTTTTCTGAGGTCACACGTAAAGAGTCACTGTTCATGTAAATTTACATGTGTCTCTAAAATGTTCAGAGAACTCTTAATTTTGCATTCCTTTGCTTATGTTTCTAAGTGTTATTGTCAGGTCCCATTGATATTTCTTGAATTTCAAAATAGTTTTATTTATTTATTTTTTTTTCAAAATAGTTTTTTTAAATGAATATTTAAACATACTTTAAATCTTCGTTTAAAAAAACATACTTTAAATCTTCGTTTAAAAAAAACTATTTTGAAATTCAAACTCCTTGAGTTTCGTGTTAGGTTTTATTTTGAAAAAAGTCTTATTTTTATTCTTCTCCTTCCCTCCTGTTCATATGCTGTGCATTCATTGATACAAAACAACTGACTCGTCAGCATTTTTATTGCTATAAAGTTTTGATAAATTGATGGTTAAAATTGTTGAACAAGCAAATGGTATTTTTAATAACACAAACACACATTTTGGTTAGTCCTAGTGATAATATACTGTTAGTAAAGTATGTTATAAGCACACTACAGTACTCCATTAATTCAAAGACAATTTGTTCCCCACATTTTCCCATCTCTCCAATTGAGATGTATCTTACAATCAATGTGGTAAGGAAACATAGTTTAATTAATAGAATTTTTCCTTTCTTGACTTAAAATAATGCTGCATCTTCAGTTTAGTATTATCTTAAATTCAATTAAATGCAACAAGACCGTCCTATATGTTTTGAAGTTTCTCTCTTTTAACCCTCTAAGTAATCCCACAATATAGGTACAATTATTCTGCGTATTTCTTAGAAAAACAAAATAGATTAAGGAAACTGCCTCTTTGCTTGTCAGCTACACCATAGTCTGGTGGGGCAAAAGCTTCAATTTGTAACATTTGCTAGTGTTCATGGTGTCAATACTCTCAGTCTGGTCATCTTCAAGCTGTCAACATGAGGTCACTAAACATGGAATCAGGAAGATATGCACAAAATTGGCTTTTGTGAGCAGGTGTGAGCTGACTCTAGCACACTATTTATATAATCTATTTTTCCCGTGAAACTCCAAATTCATGTCTTTAATAATATTCATAGGCCAAACTCTATAATAATCAACTCTTTGTTGGTCTTCTACACTTGGATGCCCTACTACTTCCTCCAAATCAGTGGATAAATAATGTCTTTATTTTTATTGGTGATCTCCTTGAGAACCAGTATTAAGTAGAGAAGGAAAGCTAGAAAATTGATAGTATGATGGTTAAGTGAAGGGTGTGAGACTATACTACTTACAAGCTAATAAATTAGTCTGCAAGCATTTCATAGATGTTGTCATGACATTCCTGAATCAGACTCAGAGGACCTTGTTACTCATGGCAAAAGCAGTAGCCATCGTATTGACATTTTTTTTCTTTTTGCAGCAGCACTCTGAGTCCTAATTCCTACTGAATGATGTCAAGGTGTGCATATAGAGTGGGAGGCATTCCAGGAGAAGGCACCTGAGTTCAGGACACCAGAATGTTTTATAATGGGCAATGACCTGACTAACTTTTGCCTTGGGGGATCACACTATCCATCTTACAAGTGGCAGGCAAACCTACCCTTTGTTCCAAAGGAAGCACTATCTCTGTCTTTTAAGAATGTTCACTATACAAGCATCCTTGAAGAGATATTCCACACAAAAATTCAAGGCCCTGCTCCTAAGATGTGTAAAATGATGAGAGATCCACAGAGAAATTTCCCGTGAGTATGACACAATCATCTGCGATGATTTAGCACATTAACAGAAATAGGGACTCCTAGTCAACTCTTGGAATACCATTTCTAAAGTATGAAGTGCTGCTCTGAGGCAACAGGTCAGGCATCATTCCTACAAAGGAAATAACATCTGGTAATGGCCCATGGAGATATAGGAAAAAAAATTGTTTGTGAGACTGGAGTTTGAATTTCTATTCCTCCTTTCTAGGATGCAAATATTTGGCTTGTTGCCCTGTGAAGTTTGTTGAATCCAAATTTAGAATTACCGAGGGCCTGATTAATACATTGCAGTAATTGATTTTTGTCTGTTTTCTGGGAGAAAAGGACACTAATTAAGTCACAGATTGGTTTGTTTAAAGTTTTTTAACTATGAAGGTGCAAGTAGAGACACTATCAGCTGTATATGGTCTTATTTAATAAGACCAGAACAATCCAGAAGTTTTTATCATGGGGGCCAGGGACAGATAACTTATTTAGGAGTCAGTAAGACTGAGACCAGTGGCTCCTATTTGCACTAATCTAGGAATGACAATTAGAATGAGTAAGTTCTTACTTGGTGATTATAATAAAGAGGAAAGAAAAGGAAAAAAGGGTCATTGTGGGTGGATGATAGCTAGGGCTCTATAGAAAATGAGGAGGATGGTTATAAACAAGCAGGTAAAAACAAAACAGGAATTGAAGGGGTCTTGCTTAACAACATGCATGGACGCTGTCCAGTACCTGAGGTCATCAGCTTATTCCAAGGGTCTTGGCTGTAGCTATCACCTTCCAAAGACATACAGCTTCTGGTGGCTCTCTGAGCAGCCTCAATTTGAGTTCCCCTAGTGGAGTAGCTTGATAATTATCTGGGGAATTCTGGATTGCTTCTTTAATCACTGCTCTAATTGTTGCTTACAGAAGGCTTCTTTTGATGAGTCTCCTGGTTATAAGATGAAGAAATTTAAGCTGTGGCCTTAATCTGTTGGTGTTAGGACTCAGTGTAGTATATGACTCTATTGCAATATTTGACCACATCTGTTTGCAGCAAGGGAGAGGCCTAGTCTTAGAAGTAAAATTTCTAACTGCATGGCTCATAGGTCCAGGGGAACACATTTGACCAAGGAGCATTTCTGAAAATTCCGTGTATTTTTAAATTTAAGAACACCATTGTTTCTGCCAATTTTTCCAGAAAATTCTGAGTGGGAAAGGGAGTATAGTTTGCAAGTAAGGAGAAAAGAATTGCAAAGTCCATAGAACTCCTATTTGGACTATTCTAGGAATGACAATTAGAATGAGTAAGTTCTTACCTAGTAATTATAATAAAGAGGAAAGAAAAGGAAAAAAGGGTCATTGTGGGTGGATGATAGCCAAGGATCTATAGAAGATGAGAAGGATGGTCATAAACAAGCAGGTAAAAACAAAGCATGCCTCATTCATTTGATCTAAGCCTTGGTTTGAAATCATGGGTTGGGTATCAAATAGCATTTTAACAAATATACTGATTTTATCTTTTTCAGCATGGAAATGCTTCAACCCACCCCCCAAATAGACATACAATAACAAAAACATATTCAAGTCCTTCGGAGAGAATGAAATAAATGCAGTGAAAAATCCACCTAAATATATTCCAAGGGCCTGTGAAGATTTAGTTGCTGCCCATGCCCTACCTGTGCAGTTGTTCCAAGATTCTGTTGGTGACTGGTACATCTCACTGACCTGAAAATAACCTCAGCTGTTTTTATAATGTTTCTGCACTAAGTTTGATTTGAGATGATAACCAATTTTTGTGTATCATAATGAGTAACTTCATGAAGAAATTAGCTAATGTCCTTTGAAATCATTCCACACATAGCACCACATGACGGTGCCCTTGGCAGAACCAGAGATTATCTGTGTGAAAAGTACAACTAGATTTTTTCCATTCTCCCTTTCCAGAATGGCCACTGGGAGACCAAAGTCATCCTTGGTAAAGTACATCATTTGGAAGGAAATCACAAAAGTTAAGATTATAATGAAAGTACCTATAAGAAAACAGTTTTTCCTGGCAGAAGAGAAGGTTTAGACTTAAATGATCCAATGAGAGTTGGCATTAGTCAAGTGAAACTTTTTCTGTCAGATTAGGCCTCTAAACTGACAGTTGACTAATACAAAGCCTGCAAGGTATGCCTCCAAGGAGGCAGAAAGCCACAGAGAACACCTTTGTATGAAGGCCAAGCTCTCAGGACAAAAAAAATCAAGACAGACAAGAGAGAAGAAAAACCTTATCCAGTCTCACTGTTGAATTATAATAAAGTTTGTCTGAAAGATGACAGTTAAGTGAGTCCCGTAAACTTAATATTCCGTAAGGCTGACTTGAAACACAGGCTAATAGAATCTATGTCTGTATTCTACCTTTTGAATCTCCTTTTATGATGGACAAATAAGACACCACAACACAAATCAGACCCATGAAAAAAGAGAAAAAAGGATGAAAAGAAATGGGCATGATTTCAAAAGTAAGCCAGAGAAACAGAATAAATAGCTGTGACCTTAAACGTAAAAAGAGTAGCTTTTAGACTTACTGTTGACTTTCTGTGTCGTCAGGGATTCAAACGCCATAAGTAGTAAGAGACAAGGGGCCTTTGTGGAAAGGCCCTGACGGAAGACTGGGGTCTGTATCAACACACAGGGCAGACCATGACTTTGTGGAGGCTCCAGGAAAATTCTGGAAATAAACGACGACCACCCAAATGAGAACTAACAGAGGCTATTTATTCAGAACTTGCCATAGTAATAGAGCCAGTCATCATCGTTTGCCTTGGGTAGAGACTCAAAGGCAGATAGGGGAGTGGGAAGATTTATAGTGAATAAAAAGTCAGTGACTAAAAAGATAAGTCTAAACAAACAAACAAACACATTAGAGAGCCTGATTATTTTTTAGGGAGAACTTATCTTCTATTTCCCTTAAGGTATATTGGCCTGTAGTAGCTAGTAAAATCTCTGTATTTGTTCTGTATGGAAAGCACTCAAACCTTTAACATTTATAGATATAAGGGACCTTATGACTCTATTTCAATTTTTTCTTTTAGGTTTAAAGATCTATGATACTTAGGAAATGGACAGAAAGTGTTTTGGGATGAAAAACAAGCAGACTGCAATTGCGTTTTAGGAAAAGTGAAATTGAATGTTCAATCCTATGCATAAAAAGTTATCTGATAAAATATTGAGCAAGTGTTAACAACAGCTACTTCTTAAAGGTAGGCTCAACCTATTTGAATTATTCTCTTCGTTGTTAGTATTTTCTAAGTACTGAGCTTGTAAAAAACAATAAAGCTATTTTTGTTAAAGAAAAAAAAATCCAAGGACTCACTAACTGAAATATTCATATTAACTATGTACAGAAGGCTTTGAACCTCCAGCAGAGGTTTAAAATACTAATCTACAATCACGCAGCTTCCCAGTACTTTTTCATCCCTTTTATTTTACCATTGGCAATCACTATTTTGCACAAAGGTAAGTTCTTCAAAATCATCTGGTGTTTCTGCCCACCCACTCACTTTTCTTCAAACTCAACTTTTCAGATTGAAAAGAGCTACAGAGTTCAGTTTGAGATAAGGAAAATGTTCTGGAGATAGTGGTACAGCAGTGTAAATGTACTTAATGTCATGGACTTGTTCATTTAAAATGTTACTTTTATGTTATGTATATTTTACCAGAATAGGTAAAAAAAAGAAGCACCCAACACTTTCCCTCTACTCACTTCCAATTAATCATTATAAATAATATTTGACTATTCGGGAGGGGCAGAAAAAATATTAAGCAAACTTGAGGAAGATGCTAACTGCTATAATATCTCTTAATCCTTGATATGCTCTAACTTCAGTTTCTATCATGAAATGTTTTTTGTTGTTCATCCATTAGGCAAATACATTTAAAAGATGCTCTATTCTGAAGGGGGCAATGAGGAAAGTTGAGTGATAGGATTCTCCTATGCAAAATGTTCTGGTTATTGTTACAAAAAGATTCCCTGTGTGAGGAGGTTTGTGTGCAGGGAGCTTGTTGATGAATCTTCTGAGGAGCAAATAGGCTGGGAAAGAAAACCATTAGATGCAGATGTGAAATTACCTAACAGAGAGCTACTCCTCTGACAAAGGAAATAAAAATATTCTCTCTTTAGCTTCCGCTAATAAACCATCTGAGGATTCCTCATTAATCAAGGGACTCATGGTATCCTACTTGCTAGCCTATGGATGAACTAGGCTTTTTAAAACTTTCCTATTTTTAATATACATGCATCTATTGGTATGTCTCTCATTTTTAGGCATTATCCATCAGATTTCCACTATAAATAATTGTTATTGGGCAGAATCAAGGGCACCCTCGGACCTCCAAAACTGCAAGCTCTAAATGGGTTCTGCCATCTGCTGCACAAAGACAAAACATACTCCAGTGTGTAGGACCTTCTATAGGAAAGAACTTGAATACAATTAGTGTGCAATAGAGAGACAACTAGTGCGAAATAGAAAGAAAACATAGTTAAAATAGTTTCTCCATGAAACACCAAATTTAGCCATTCCCTCATGGGTAAATGCCCAGCCAAACAAGATTGGCCCAAAGTGGGGCCACTGAGGCCCAAAATCTCACCACAAGTCTGAGGCACCTTCTGGTGGGGACACTTAGGAAAGGGGCAGAAGGGGCCAGACAAGTCTGGAAGGAAAGGAGCAAAATAAAAGTAGAGGTCAAGATAAAGCTGACATTGTCAGCCTCCCCACAGGTCTCTCACCCACATCTCTGTCCCTTCCAAATGTCTTCTTCCATATCCCCCAAGCTCCTGGTGCAAGTTCAACGCTGAGAAACAAATGTGGCTTCTTCTTCACATGTCTCTCTGCTCAATGTGCTTCTAATAGCTCTCCTTGTGTTTTTTCCTCTCCCTTTTTTTCTAGCTTCTCCTCAGTACTCAGCTCCACCTCTCCTTCCCTGGGGCAGAGGACCTAGAACCTCCCCTTTTTATGGAGATTACATTGTTACATAATAAGGCTTGTTCCTCCATTCACCCCTCACTATCAACCTTCCTTAGCTTTTTAATGTGTCCCCTTAATAAAAGGAAACTTAAGGTGGAAATACTTTTTTTCTTCAGCAAATTAAGGGTAAGATTTCAATGTCCTTTAGTCTGGTTCAAAAATCAAAAGTTATTCCTTTTATTTTGACTGTGACCAACTTCCCTCTTTCCCTCCTCCCACTCCTCCCATCTTTGGAACTTGTAAGATCTTCTCTTTGTCTTCAGTATTCTGAATTTCATACATATATGCTGTGCTCTGGGCCTCTAGTGAGCCCTTCCAATCTGGAAATCATCCTGCAGTTTGGGGAAATCTGCAATATTTGTTAGTTTCTTCTTAGCTTCTCCATTGTCAGCTTAGCAATTGACTTTCTCAGATCTGCAAGGTCAATTTTCATTACATAGCCTTTTTACATGCTCTTTGTCCTTGTGGGTTTATCTCTTTAGTGTAATTTTAGAGTGTTGGGAGGAAATACATATGAACAATTGTTGTAAATGTACCAAGAATGACTGTGTTGTCTACTTTAAAAAGGTAAATTTTATGGCATGTGAATTATATCTCAATAAAGTAAATTTTTAAAGATGAACGATGTGAGGCCTCCCTGGTGGAACAAAGGGTTAAGTCTCAGCCCTATGAAGCAGCCATTGCAGCACAGTTCACAGTTTGATCCCCAGCCAGGGAGATTCCCACATGGCTTGCCCGCTGCTCCCCTCAGCAGTGTATTTCAGTCAATCTGCCTGTTCTGTTCCCCACTCTGTCTCTGGTGAATCCTCTCACCACCACCACCACCACCTCTGCACTACACTCCAGTTCTTGTATGCATAAATAAATAAATCTTTAAAAAAATGAGCAAATGTGTATGATAACCATCTTTGTCCCAAAGTATGCCTCCTAATTTTAGAGATGAGGACAGTGAGCCAGAGAAGCTTAAGTAAGAAGCCCAGGATTGTGATGGTTTTAAGTGATTACTATTTTCAAGTATAGTTTAACTATTCCTGCATGCATCTGAGTTATATCTGGCCTTGCAGGCTTGCAGTGGTGACATTGGCCCAGACTCGCTGGTCAGCCCTGACCCTAAGCACCTGACATTTTAACCCATATCATTTCTGTAAGAGAAACACTGGTGCTCTGTGAAATCAACCATCCAGGCAGGGATGAAATGACCTGCAGGGCACTTACTACAATACCAGTTTAAAAATTCACAGATACTGTTATTCACTTACTATTGAATCTGCACATAGTTAATGCAGTTCATACCATCTGGTTGTCTTTAAGGTAGATGAAATTTTTCAAAATAGTAATGGTGGAGACTCCAGGAGAGAAGGCACTGTGGCTCTGCCTGCACTTCCTTCCCTACCCAGCTCTCACAATCAATTTGATAATCACCCAGAATTCAGTGACTTGATAAACAAGGAAGATTAAGTGGTCTGTGACTTTTCTTAATACAGCCAAAAATCAATAAAGTGAGATTGCTTCCTGTTAATGTTTAGGGATTTACATGTCTAACTTCCATTAGTATTAAGTGCTCTTTCCTGCTGATACCCATTTTTACACATTCTAAAAGTTGTTTATTTCATATTCACAGTTAGTCTTTTACACAGCTGAGAATATTCAAAATGGCTCTAACATTTTACTATACAATTAAATGTTAATTAGCTGACAGTAAATCAATATTTCCCCAAAACTTGTACTTGATTTCCTGGATCTCCTAATCCTTACCCAGTATATATGTATCTAGTTTACTTCCCCCTGTCAAAGCATCAAGAGCTTGTCTTTCTCCTGGATTTTGATAACTTTTTTTTTTAAAGATTTATTTATTTATACATACAAGCTGGGGTACAGGCCAGAGGCGTGGGGTGGCGAGAGGGTTCACCAGAGACAGAGTGGGGAGCAGAACAGGCAGATCAGAAATACACTGCTGAGGGGAGCAGCGGGCAAGGCAGGAGAGGTCTGCCGTGCCATGTGGGATTCTCCCCGGCTGGGCGTCGAACTCGCATCGCACACTGCCGACAGCTCCACAGCGCAGCGCTCAACCACTGCACCACCGGGGAGGCCCTTGATAACTTTTTCAAAATTGTGGTATCTTATGCCTCCAGTTGTTTGACTCATCACAAAACCAGAACTGCCTTTAGAAACAGGCAAGATAGTAAAAGAGAGCACATAAAAATACAGCAATAAACAATTTTTTAGTATGTCACAAATATTTCTGGGGATGTATTTATACTTAAAAAAAATCTATTTGTTGCCTATTAGTCCCATATCTTGTCAGGCAACACTACACCCAGGCTACCATCTGTCAGCACCTCAGGGTGAGGGGACCTTGGCAACAATTGGATATACCCTCTTTGTAGATCATCCACTTGGTGCCTGCAATTCCAAAATTTCCCATTTTAACTGCCCTGAATCTACTTTGAGGTCCTTTGACTTTTTCTCCAGGACAATCCTTCTGAGTAAATTCTAGGCTAAGTTATGGCGAAGGGGTGGGTGATCAGAAAAGGCAGCTAGAGATGGGCTATGGCTAAGGTGTCCACACACAGCAGCACGCCAGACCCATATGGAGACAGGACAGAGTCCATGGTGAAAGGACACATCCAGAAAAGAAAGCTAGGGCTTCCATTTGCACCTTTGCCCCAGGTACCACAAATGCAAGGGATAGGCCTGCAGAAGATACCCCAATATTGACACATTTTGTGTGCTTTCTTCTGGTTATGAGTTTGGAAGGTGGGTACAATGAGGGAAGAATGTTGAAGTTTTCACTTGAAATGTCTAGTTTCTATTCAATATTTTTATTTGCTTCAATTCATCTGCTTTTGGGGAAATTTCCTCATGGAAATTTTGAAAAAGAAACCAAAAATCCATGCCTCCATTAACAACAATAGCACTAAAAAGTAAATCTAATGTCTCTCCCTGATACTCAGCCTTTTCACGTATGATTCCACTAAATGTACCCAGGTGCTCTGCTTAAGTGCTAGCTGTTCTCTGGAGATTCCTCACAGTGCTAAAGCACAAGCTCAGTTCAATTCAGAAGCAACACAGCATGGGTTGTAAATGTAGGTTCTGTTTGACAAAAAAAAAAAAGAAAATTACGTAGAAGGAAGATACAAAAGAAAGGCAGGCTTTTGTGGAAATATGATATATTAGGTTATTTATGGTGCGACTATTGCTTATTTAATCTCATAGAGAAAATTGATATTTGCTTAAGGCTTAGGAATGCATGAACCCTCCTATGTTGGCGCAAGCTAGAAAGGGATTTTTAAAATGGCATGGTATCAGTTACAACTGCATTTGACTCTTTGTAACCGGAAGCCAACTACAAGGTGGCTTAAAAGAAGTCAAGCATTACTTTTCTCTTCAAGAAGCTCCATGATGCTGATGAAGACTCCGTTTTTTGTTTTGTTTTGTTTTTTGCTTTTCTACTCTGCCATTATTAACTTGTGGCTTCTTCCTTGTTCTTGCAAGGTGGCTGCTGCTCCTTCAGACCTGAAGGGGAAGGGTAAAGGCAAAACAATATCACCAAGTCTGTCTTCTTTTAAAGTGATTTCCTGGAGGTTCCAGTTAGCAAGTTTTGCTCAGATCTTACTGGTTATTAACGTGTCAAGGAGCCACCACTGGCTGCAAGTGAGTCTAGCCTGTCGGTTGATCAATTTTACCCCACACAACACTTGGTTCTCTTAGAAGGGAAAATGGGAAAGCCGGATGTTGGGTGTCTGTTAGCCTGCTCTGCCACAGATGTGAAGGCACACTGTCAATTATTCAAAAAACATGACTTTTTCCCCCTTTCAACATACATATCAACTTTATCATTTTATAACAGTGGATATGAAGAGATTAAATAACATTTTTAACTGGCTATTGTTTTCAAGTGGTACTTACTTTTCTGCAAAGTAAGTCGAAAGACTGTCTCTCCAGATGTCCACCTTTCCACAATCCGTTTGAACAGCAGTTAGTCAACATTACTTTACCACATTGTAGAATGTCCTGTCAATGCTAAAATTTACTTTGCTTTAAAAAATCATTTAAAAAAGTATATAATTGTACCTTTGTTACAAACATCTGATTGTTAGTAGATACAATTTTAAAATTTAAACCTGAAAGCTATAGCTTATAATAGTTATTAAATGATGGGATAATTAAGGGATGAAAAGGTGGCAAAAGGATACTTGCCCTCCTGGAGCTTTTAAATTACTAGGTTGTAACCTAATAGGGCTGGTGAAACAGATAAATCTATAGCTGTAGCAGGTGACCCAGAGAGATGAGAGCCCAGAGTGAGCACCACAAGAGAGGAGCCAAGTGCACTGTAAATAGGAGAAACCAAAGGAGAGATCTCATCTGGCTGGGCAAACAGCACAAACAACATTGAAAGAAGAAGCTGCAGATGTAAACAGGAAGGAGCGACATACTGCATAAAGTGCAATGACACAGGTAGAAAACATGGAGTCATTCGAGGTAACTACAGATAAGTTAAAACTATATTGGGCCTCCCTGGTGGCGCAGCGGTTAAGCGCTGCGCTGTGGAGCTGTCGGCAGCGGCGATGCGAGTTCGACGCCCAGCCAGGGAGAATCCCACATGGTGGGGCAGACCTCTCCTGCCTCGCCCGCTGCTCCCCTCAGCAGTGGATTTCTGATCTGCCTGTTCTGCTACCCGCTCTGTCTCTGGTGAACCCTCTCACCTCCCCACACCTCTGGCCTGTACCCCAGCTTGTATGTATAAATAAAAAATAAATCTTTAAAAAAAAAACTATATTGATAAAAGTCTGGTGAGTATAAAATACTACATACATGCAAGGTGAAGGTCGAGCGCATCTCCACATAATGCAAAAAGAAACTGGTCTTACTTGACTCAGAGGGCTTATGCAATTAAGGTACCACCTTAGAATATAATCAAAGTGACTTCATGGAAGACAAGTGCAAAAAACGCTTTGCAAACAGAGTTAATGCTAACAATCGAATGTGTAATGACAGGAATTTACAAATGTCAGTTGATCAATGGACATGAAACTTCAAAACATACCTCCTGAAGATCCTTATAATTCTTCGGGTAATTTAACTTAGTTCATTTCAAACATCTTACTCAATTCAGTTGAGTGTCGTGCTCTATCCTGCACTCAGAACAGTCGCATTCTTTTTACATGAAACGCCTCCTAATTTGTCACCGAAAAAATCAACACCTTTGTGAAAACACAGTACATAATTTTCCAAAAGATTCTTTGTAATTTTCACCTCGTGGCCTATTTTTGGACCTAGTTGTTGCAGAGAGCATAGGATTTTATTTCTGAAGTGGGGGAATATGAAAACTACAAGGGGAAAAGGAGCCATTGGCATTTCTGGATAACCTTCCTGTGTTTTCTACTTAAGTACAGAAGAGCATGTGCATACGGAGGCAGAGAAAGGGCATCTTGAATGCCTCAGAGAAAACTTTTGATATTATAAATAACTTAAGGGTGGAACGCAAAGGCCATCCCGGTTTCCAAAAAGCCTCTACGGCCTCCGTGGTCGATTCCGGCTCCTTGCCGTCCTGCTCCTCCTTCCTCCCGCTCGCGCTCGGGTCTGCGCGGAGAGGCCCACCCCGCCCTCCTCGCCCGAGGCCGCCAGCCCGCGCCGACGTGGCCGAGCGCACAGGTCGGCTGGGTCAGGTGGTTGGGTGACGCCCCGGGAAAGCGCTCCCCGCGGAGGGCTGGCGGCGTCGTGGCGCCCGACGCCTCCGGGGGAGGGGACTTCGCGGGATTCGCGGGCGGAGGCGAGGAGGAGGGCGGCGCGGCGCGGCACGGTGGGCGGGCTGTCCGAGCAGGGACGGGCTGCAGGCGGTGCAGACACCGAGGACGCGAGGCGGCGGGCGGGAGACATGGACCGCGGCGAGCAAGGTGAGGGCGCGGGTACCGCGGGCGCGGCGGCTGCGGGCTGGGCGCGGGCGCGGGCGCGTACTCGGGCGCGGGCTCGGGCTCGGGCTCGGCGTGGACTGCGCGCGGCCCGGCGTCTGAGCAGGTGCCGAGAGTCACTGGTCGCCACCCGAGCAGGTGGGGACCCTTAGTGCCCGCGCTGGCAAGTTGCGTTTCCCCAATCCGATCTGGCATCCTGGGGCTGCCCAGCTGGAGGGAGCAGCTCTGGTGGCTCATAGGGCCGTGTGTGCGTGTGCGTGCGCGCGCGTGTGTGTGTGTGTAAGAGAGAGCGAGAGAGAGACAGAGAGAGACTGAGAGACAGACAGATATGTGTATGGAACCACGGCTGCACTCTTTCGGTGGACTGCAAGAAGGGCGTACTGGAGAGCTGTCTTGTAACTAGCTAATGGAGACTGAGGACCTTGGGTAGTTTTGCCGCTCAAGAATGGGAACGTGAAATTACCCATACCCCCATACACACCCCCTCCAACGAAACGTATTAAGACTTTTTTGCCCTCTTCTAGTTAACGTGGTTAGGATTTCTGGCAGCCTTTGATCTTACTGCGATGGTTAATTATGGCAGGTAATTCACATGTGAGGTTTCCTCACATTGTGAACTGGCATATATGGTTTATGGGGGGGGGAGTGAGGGGGAGAAGGGAGCTTTTCATAGTAAGGGTCTTCTTTTACCCGTCAAGGTAAATCCCACAACACAAAACTCTTTGGATATATTTGTTTCTGAAAATAGTAACTTAAGTGAAATTGCCTCCAATAGAATCATGGTTTGAGATGTGGTAATAGTAGGGCATGGTTTTTTTGATTTTAATATTGCTGCACTCCAGATTTTTGCTGATAATAACCTAGTAACTGTAACATAGGTTGCCTGACAGGCTTTTAAATAAGATACATACATGTTAAACAACACCAAACCAACCAAACAAACAAAAATCCTAACAGTTTTAAGTAAATTTTAGAAAGCGAGGATAGGAGTTACTCTGTTTTGATTCTAACACAACTGGTTTCATTTTTATTACCTTCCAATATTTCTCTTCATATGAGTTTTTATGTAAATATTCATATTTCATTTATACCATTTTACATTTTACTTTTGATAAATTGTTAGATGATTCTTTAGAGTCTTCCAATCATTCCTTTCTCCTCATCCCTCAAATTAATCTCACATGTATCATGTGTGGTGTATGTTGTAAACAGTTGTAAACAATATGCAGTACCTGTTTTACACACTCTGCATTATATACACAGCACATATACTGTCTAGATTTAAACAATTGGATGACATGGTGATTTGCACATAGTAGATATTCAAATGTCTTGAGTGAGAAAACCCATCATAGGTTTTACATGTATTATTAGCAGAAGACTTAGGGGCCACCATGTAAGCCAGCATTACTCTGTCTGGTTTTTAATGGCCGTGGGGCTGTTAAATTTGTGAACATGCATATCTGTATAGTTCTTACAATGTCATACTTAACATAATGATGTTTTAGAATTATAAAAATGATGCTTGGTACTTGTCAAAGTCCTGTTTGACTTAGTTGAATGGAATGACTAATTTTATTAGATTTTGTATTCTAGCTTGGCTGGTAAGAATCATAATCATTAGTGCCTCTGTGGTATTGCAGTTTGCAGATGCTCTTTGTGTGTCTTTTGTAGGACTCTTTTTTGGGGGTGTGTGTGTCTAAATCTCAGACACATTTTATAAATTCTTTGGCTTATAAAGAGCCTTTTTCTGTCTATAATATTCAGATGTTTTCTTTGGTCAAGGTGCTTATTGGTCACGTTTCCTTGTTTTTGATTGTATTTCCTCAAGGGCTAGGGAAATCCATCCTCTTTATGTGGAGTATCTGGTGACTACTCAGGTTGAAAGATCAGTCACCTGTCTTGGGAAGGTCAGCTGCCTGGATCTGCAGTTTTGCTGTGTTACAGCCACGTGGCCTTTACTTACACTTTTGCTTCCAGATGCCTTTCATTCATGTACTCGCCGAACACAGTCAGTGCTCAAAAGTGTTTGTTGACTGCCTAAGGGGAAAGGGAGAAGTGGTGAAGAACCCCTTGTACCTGCTGGCACCTCTGATGTCCCTTCATGTTGCACTCTTGCTTTCCCCTTTGGCTCATTCTTTTCCCCTCTGTATTTTGAAGAAACAGAAGTCCGTGGTTAGGTGGAGAAAGTTGCTAATAAAGGTGTGTTGGACTTGGAGGGTATGTTTACACGTACGGCCTTTGAACAGGTAGAGTGGATGCTGACTCCTCAGCGAGTCCATAGTGAGATTCCTGGCTTAATGGAAACTTGAATTGTAAATCTGGATGTTCACTTGTAGACTGTTGGCTGAAAGAAGGTTGTCAAACTCTGTAATTGTCTTTTAAATTGTGATTTTTTTGTAAAGTATTTAAAATCAAATCAGGACATTTCAAGATTTGTTTCCTTTTAAATAGACATGTTTCCTTTTAAATAGATGGGGTTTGTTGCATTTGCTGCCTCTTAGGGAAAAAAAAAACAATAACCAAAAACTTACAGATGTAAAATTAGGCCCTACTTGTATTAATTGCAGTTCTCCATTAAAGTTCTTTCTTCTATAAAGTTGTCAAAATCTATCTTGTGCTACCAAATTTATTAAGTTATAAAGTTTTAAAATGAACAGTTTTCCTTGTTTTCAACTATGTATTCTGCTCTTTAGCTTCAGGCACAGATTCTACACTTTTCCCCATCTTCTTCTATAACCAGATTTTGTAGTGAGGACTCTGCTTATATTGAGAGCTCAATCAATAGCAAATTATTTAAAACATACCTTCAACTGCATAGTGCCTCTCAAGAGTTTCTGCCCTTTAAGCTCGACCAGCACATTTAACGTGTGTGGTTTTCCTACTTCAAAAGTGCAGTGGCCTGCTAAATAGTGCATACTTCTTGTAAAAAAGCTTTCTGATTATCTTCTATGAGCTGAATAAATATTTATACTCAAGTACTCTCTTATGTTAGCAGTAATCTGGGTTTGGCAGTATTGTATTGAAGTGATAGTTGCCTAGTTACTGGGCATTTTATCTGGGTTTGAATTAAAAACAACAACAACAAAATTTTGTCAATATAAGGGAAGAAGGAAGGCTGCTGGGGCCAAAAGAGGGGAAAGGAGAGGGTTGCAAGAAATCAGTGACACAATAATGTCACTATAATTTCAGCATTGTAATTTGTTAAGTCTTAGCAATAACAAAAATGTGAGGTGTCAGTTAAGAGTAAAACAAATGGGTAACAATTTTGAGGGTCTACCCACAAATCAAATCATGGGTGTGATCCATCCAGGTCTTTGGTATCTTTGTTCAAGTCTTGCTTTCCATATGGTGCTAATGTCTTTGTTAGCTAGAAATCACTTCCTGCATTTATTTTTATGCAGCAGGCTGTCTAGTCCCTAAGGGAAAAGCTAAGTGGTAGGAGAGCTTATGATCTTGTAGCAAGATTTCAAAACAGAATAATCTATGCATCCAGTAGAACAAACACACACACATAAACACACATGGTTCAAAACCAGAAGGACACCAAAATCCTCTGTGCTTCTGTGCTACTTACTCTTTACTAAGATTATTTTGTTTTCCTTCTGAGGCTAATTATTTCTGTTTCAGTTGTTGACTGTTGTAAAATCTCTTTTGAGCCTCTCACAAATTTCATTGTAATTGGGTGAGTACCAGCTGTACAGAAACCGTAATTTTAGCAATGTATTTTTATTAGAAAAATGTCTGAAAGATCAGGGATTTAAATATTTAGTGGAAGATAAAAGAAAGAATGACTTAATGAAAGATACTTTTGATAACAGAATAATTATTCATTGAAGAAAAGTTTAAGAATGTAGATGGAGAAAGGGAAAATAGAATCACCTATAATCCTCCTTCGAAAACTCACTATTAAAATTAATCAATATTAAGAAAAATATCACTTTGATTTACACCCATCTGTCCTTTTAAGCTACAAAATAATGTGTTATTGAATTTCATTTTATAATTTTCTCTTTCTCAAACAATTCATTACACATAAAAAATATACTTCTCCAACATTATTTTGTCTAGTGTTTCCAGATAATCAGTGCATATGTTATAAAATTCAAATGACTAAAAGGTTGTAAAATGTAAATCGTGTTCATACTTGTCTCCTGGGTAGCATTTTCCCTGGGGTGGAAATCAATCACTGTTCTCTGTCCACCCAAGGAGATTCTATGTATGTATGTAGACATACATACATGTATACTCAAATATATGTGTGGATGGATGTATTTTATAAACTGTAGCATATAAATTGTTTAGCACCTAACTTAACTGTGTGTTAGAGATCATTAAACATAACATTCTGTAGAGCTGCTTCATTTTTAATGGCTGTTGATGTCCTCTGCTCACTATCATCACATGTGAGATTTAGCTTGCTTCCTGTGATGGACATTTAGTTTTTCACTTAGATTTTGCTGTTAAAATAAAGCTGCAGCAGATGAATTGCATGCAAGTCATTTCATAAGCGTGCTGGCGTGTCTGTGGGATGAATTCTTAGAAGAACGTGACTGTTCAGTTTTGATAGTGCTAAATCCTGCTCTGTTCAAGTGTGCCAGTTAGCCTCCACCATCAGCGGGTGAGCATCTGCTTTCCTGCATCATGCAGCCAGGGTGTTGTCATACATTTTCATCTTTGCTTATTTGTGGATAAAGGGGGTTCTCAGATAGGTTTTCTTGCATGTTTTTCTTAATCTGAAGTGGTTGTACTTCTTTTGATATGTTTAAGATCTATATTTTATTTTCTGTGAATTATCTGATCCTATACTTTGCCAATTTTTTCTGTCATGTTGTCTTTTCCTTCTTGCTTTATAGAATATTGCTCTCTGTCCATGCTGTGAATTGCTTACATATATTTTTTCCCAGTTGGTTGTTCCATTTTTGCCTTGACAGTGATTTCTTTCCAAGCAGAAATACTAATCGATGATTGTTTTCATTTATGGCTTCTAGCTTTTGAATCATTCCTAGAAATGCCATCCTCATTTTAAGTTAATGATTTTATTTTTTATGTTTAGATTTTTCACTCACCTGAAGTTTATTTTGATAAGAAGTGTGAGTTATGAATTTTACCGTCGCCCCCAATTGACAACATAATTGCTCACCACCACTCACCCAATAGTGAATTTTTCCTTTACTGATGTGATTTACTACTTCTGTCATAAACTAAGTTCCTAGAATATTTTTCCATTTATCTATCTGTTCATTCCCAGCAACTAAACTGTTTACGTAATTATAGTTATATAAAAGTATCTGGAAGAGCTAATCTCTTCTAATTACTCTATTTTTTTATGTTAAGATTTTTCTTAGTTATTCTTGCCAAATATCATTATAAAATGAACATTAGAATCAACATGCTTATATGAAAATTCAACATAAATCCTGTTGGTATCGCTTCCTCCCTGTTCTCCTTTCCTAACTCCCTCCTGCACTGTTTTCTCAGTCTTTTATTATTATTATTTCTGTTTGAGAACTTTATTCTAAGTGGAATATTATTTATGTTTCTTTATGAAAAGCTACAGTATCTATCCATCATGGTCTACTATGCATATAGTTTTATGGGTTTTTTTTGGATACTGTTAGATATAGGACTTTTAGCACATCATTATGAAGTATCTCTGAACTATAGTTTTTGATAACTGCCATCTTCACCATTTGGTGTTTACTTAACTCTCTCTGCAGGACTTTCTCTGCTGTATTACTTTAAGAGAAATTGTTTTAAGGTAGATTCCTGAAACAAGTTAATGGAAGGAAATATGTTTAGACTTGTGATACCTATTGCTGAATTGCTTTCTGGAAAACATAATTGTCATTGTCTTCTATGGTGCAAACAAAGTAAATAACAAAAGATTTTCTATCTTAACCATATGTAAATGGACAATTCAGTATCATTAACTTTATGTACCTTGTACAGCAGATCTCTGAAACTTTTTCATCTTGTATGACTAAAACTCAGTACCCATTGAACACTTACTCTGCATTTCCTTTCCCCCAGCCTCTGATAAACATCATTTTACTTTATGTTTTTCTGAGTTTGGCTCCTTTAGTTGCCCAGCTCCGTAACTCTAATAAATGAAATCAGGCAGTACTTATCTTTTTTAACTGGCTTATTTTACTTGACATAAAGCGCTGAGGTTCATCCATACTGCAGTACTACAAGAGTTCCCTTTTTTTTTTTTTAAAGATTTTGTAATTTCCATTAAAATTTCCACATTTTATTTACTCATCTTTCTTTGGACCGTTAGGTTGCTTCCACCTCTTGTTTGTTATGGGCATAGGTGTCCCAAATATCTCTTCGGTATTCTGTTTTCAGTTCTTTCAGAGTTATACCTATAGCCAGAAGTGAGATTTCTGCTTCTTATGGTAGTTCTGTTTGTAATTTTTTGAGATATTTTTGTAGTGTTTTCCATAGTGGTGGAATGGGTACAAAGTTCCTGCCAGCAGGGTACAAGTGTTCTAATATCCCCATATCTGTAAGAATACTTGCTATTTTCTGGTCTCTGTTTTTGTTGTTGTTGTTGTTTGTTTTTGATAGTGGCCACCCTGACAGGTGTGAATGAGGTGCTGTCTCATTGTGGTTTCGATTTGCATTTTCCAGATGATCAGTGATGTTAGATATTGTTCCACATGCTTTTCGCCATTTGTGTGTTTTCTTTGGAGAAATGTCTATTTAAGCCCTTTGTCCATTCTTGATAAGATTATTTGTTTTGGTTGGCAAGTTGTAGGATGTTTATTATATTTTCTGGATACTAAACCTGGACATAGGGTTTGCAAACATTCTCCCATTTTGTAGGTTCCCTTTTCACTGTTGATTGATTGCTGAGCAGATATCATGGCCTCAAAACAAAAACAAAACAAAAAAAACCCTAAAACAACAGAATCACGACGTTTATTGGTGAAAAATACTCTCTTTTTATTTAAAATATATTAATTTACTAGAGAGGTGATAGATGTTATTAGCTATTTGTCATTCCCCTTGAGATTGTTTGTTGTTCACCCATTTTTGCCATTTGGGATCTGAGTGTGTTTTGGCCCTGTCTGCCTTGTTAATACTTTGTGCTTTGTTGTAGGTATTTAGTTTAAATTTTTTTATTTCCATTGTAGATACGATAGATCTTTTTATGCTATTTTTACCTAACAAAATGTTGTACTCAAAGCAAATATTTCTAGATGACGGTTTTGGGAGTACTTGCATGGTGCTGAGCAGCTTTCAGTACTTCTTCCCTCGGTCTTTGTGTCTTCTTTCTCTAGTCACTTTTGGTATGAGCACTACAAATAGTGGTTTCAGGAAGGACTGTTAATTCACTTGCATTGGCTTGTGGGCATGTGGTATGTTTCATGTTATAGTTATGCAAATTAAATGTCAGTTTTAAAAATTAAGTGAAATGTGACCTTGATCAAGTTTTGCTTTGGGAATCTGCTTAGTAGGATCAAACTTCACCCATTGTACTCTGAGCTTTGCTGGAGGCATTGAGGTGTGGAAAAAGAGCTTGTAGGTCCAGCAGTAGGGCTATAGGGAGAAAGATAGCATTTTATCCAACCCATAAGATCTGTACTTGGCTAGAGATAAAGTGTCACTAGAAGAGGAGACTGTTCTTATATTTGTAGAACATTTGCATTCCTAGCACTGGGAATATTTGTATGGCTGTATATACATTAACTGGAATGATATCTCGCATGGGTTGAGTCAGATGGAGTTAGGTAGAAAAAGCCAAGAACTGAGCATTCCCGGAGGCCTTAGGGGTTAAGTCTTAGTGTGCTATCACTGCTGTGACTTGAGTTCTATCTACTGCCAGTGAGTTGACCCACATGGCGCAGCAGACCTCTCCTGTGTCGCCAGCTGCTCCCCTCAGCAGTATATTTCAGTAGATCTGTTCTGCTCCCCACTCTGTCTCTGGTGAATCCTCTCACCCTCTACACCTCTGGCCTCTACTCCAGTTCTGTGCACAAATAAATACATCTTTTTTTAAAAAAAAGAAAAGAAAAAGATAAGAATTAAGAAAAGGTAATGGTTTGGCAGAAAGTTAAGAATATATGTTCTAAATGTGCTTATAGTTTTATATATCACCACTGAAAATCTGGTCTGTAAATAGAAGCCAGATTGGTACTTCTGAAGTGTGTTTGTAAGAATGAGTGTGGATATATATACAGATAGAAGAAGAGACCGTGTTTCTCAAGTTTAATACTCCAAAGGTTAGACTCAAAAATAAATTTTCTGTGCTCTTCTGTCAAAGTTACTTGCTTTTAGCATGTCTTGACCTTAGAGGGCATGAATGGTCTTGATAGATTTAGAAGTTGTTTTTTTCCCCAATGCAGTTGAGAATGGCCAGGGGTATGCTGATAGTGGTGGAGAGTGCTTGCTGCTAGTTAACCAGAATGGAAACTCTGCCAAGAGGGAACAATGCAGAATTTTGACTGTCTGCACCATTTACTGGAGGGATGACCCACCTTCCATTTCAGTGTTATCTTTGCTGCATAACTTTATTGGAACTCAGAGTGACAGTGCTGGGGAGGACTCCTGGCTTTGCAGAGCTCTCACTGACTCGTCTACGGACTGTCTCTCCTGCAGTTCTGTGTGGTGATCAACTGTGATATTTTCACTTTGTATATGTGGAAACAGAAGCTGAACGATCACTTCTCTGTACATACCCCCCCAGGGTGTGGACAGCGCCCCCAAAACTTTGTTTCATAATGATTGTCTCAGAGAGCCTGAAGTCTAATCTGAAGTTCAAGAAAAATTGAAACTGCATTTCCTCACTAGTTTAAAAGGGTAGAACATTCATACTTTTTAGAAATGTTACCTTCTAGCTAGTTAAAATAAAATTAGAAAATGTAGGGACCCACCTTCAGCCCTGCATTATGATTACTTAAGTTTTCAAGGTGGGTCTTTAGTGCTCAGTACTCCTGCTGCTACTGCTACTGCTCCTATACTAGTAACATTTTCTGAGTGTTTTCTGTATACCAGTTTCTGTTCTAAATGTCTTTCAAGTTTCATTTTTGAAAATCTTCTCCACAAACCCTGTGAGCAGGTGTTCATAATTTCCCTGCTTTACCAGTGAAGAAATAAGTGTGAAGGGGTGGGATAATAATTTTTTCTAGGGGCACATACCTTGATGCAGACTGATCATGGGCTTTAAATCTTCAGTTTCTGGCTCTAGAATACATACCCGTATGTGGCACATTCTACTACCCAGTAGTTACGTGCAGTCTCCCTTTTCCTTTCAAAAGTGTTGTTCAAAATTGTAGATGGTGTGGTGGCAGCCATAGGACGGGAACACTGGGAATTGCATCTGCTTTTGCATCAGAATTGATTGTAAATGTTTAGCACAAAGAAAGTTGATCCTGGGTTCAAAATTTGGTTGAGACATTGGCTAAGTCCCCGAACCTCTTCCAGACTGATACTACCGCAAACTTTTTTTTAAAGATTTATTTATGTATACAAGCTGGGATATAGGCCAGATGTATGTGTGGGGGGCAGTGGTGTAAGAGGATTCATCAGAAACAAAGCAGGGAGCAGAACAGGTGGAGCTACTGAAGTATACTGCTGAGGGGAGCAGCAGGCGAGGCAGGAGAGGTCTGCTGCGCCATGTGGGAAGCTCCCTGGCTGGGTATCAAACTTATGTTCCAGTGGCTCTGAATAGCTTCATAGTGCTGCGACTTAACCCATTGCACCACCAGGGAAGCCCCACTACCTCAAATATTTGTAAAGAATAAGTACAAGTCTGTGACTTCCACTGATGCTCACTCAATAGATACTAAATCTGAAGCTGAATATTAGTTATTTCTTTAAAATGCTAACTCCATAGTCCCCATTTCAAATTAAACATTTCATTGTGAGACAAATATGACATGATGTCTGTTCTCAGGCTCACCAGCCAGGCTGGAGAAGCAAGCACACAACTGAACCACTGTAGTGAAGTGAATGTTATAAGGGCTGCAGAACTGACTCAGGAGGAGTGAGCCACTCTGACTCAGTCATGAGTAAAGGATTTTCATAGTAGATGACCTCTCAACTTGAACTTGAAGGCTAAGTCGGAATCTTCGTAAGTGTTGAAAGAAAGAAGGTTGAGGAGGGGAATATATGATGCAGATTCAAGATGTGCACAGTTGCAGACACATGAAAGAATATGAGGGTGACTAGGGTGGTCCCTGGGGGAGTGTGAGTGGTCTTATGTGCTAGGATCAGGGATTGGCACTGAATTCTATAGGTGATAAGTAGGTGGTGGGTGGATGGGAGTTTAGTTTTAGAATATTTGGTAGTTGAATAGAACATACTAGCCCACCAGGTTGTGGGTTTGTCTCTCCATGCCAGATGAGGGGAGGAGGTTACAGAAGTTTGGAGTACTGGCTTCTTGAGGTACTTCTTGGTAAGAATGGGTCATATGTCAGAGGGGGCTTGGACAGAGTTGAGAACAACTTTCATATTGAAATGGAGAGGAACTGGCATAGAAAATACAGAAAGAAGAACAGATGTGAGGAGGGAGATGATGAATTTAGTTATGGATCTGTCACATTTAAAGTCTGTTCTGATTATACTAAGCTGTGTAACAAACCACCCCAAAACTTAGTGGTTTTGAAGAACAGAATCTATCACAGATCTGCAGTTTGGGCAGGACTTGGAGGGGACAATTTACCTCTGCTCTACTCAGCTTCAGCTAGGTGACTTGAACAAGGCCAAATCATCCCAAGGCTCACTCATGTGAGGGGTATTTGTACTGGAAAGACTTAAACAGCTGGGGCTGCTTGCACGCCCTTCTATTTGCGTGGTTTCTGTAGCAAAAACAGCCGGTTTGATGATGGTTGTTTGCTTGCTGCAGGCCATGCTGTTGATGTAACAGCACGCGGCCTTAGGATGCCAGGACTTCTCACATGTCACCTCAAGGCTTTCAACATGTTAGTCCTCAGAGAGAGGAAGGTGGGAATTGTCTGACTTTTATAACCTAGTTTTGAAGTCACATGGTGTCATTTTCTCTTGTATTAGTTAGAAGTATGTTACAGAGTCCAACCCATATTCAAGGAAAGGGAATCAGACTCCACTTTTGGTTGGAAATGTCAATGAATGTGCACACACATTTTTTCCTTTTTATTTTTTTTTAAGATTTATTTATTTATGCATACAAGAGCTGGGGTGTAGGCCGGAAGTGTGTGGCGGTGAGAGGATTCACCAGAGACAGAGTGGAGAGTAGAACAGGCAGATCGACTGAAGTATACTGCTGAGGGGAGCAGTGGGCGAGGCAGGAGAGGTCTGCTGCCCCATGTGGGAAGCTCCCTGGCTGGGGACTGAAATAGCACTTCAGTGGCTGCGGACAGCTTCATAGTGCAGAGACTTAACCTGTTGTGCCACCAGGGAGGACCCTTTTCTTTTTAATTTTTTAAAAAGAATTGTTGATTTACTGAACTTGGGGCAGATTAGATACACAACCAATTTCAAATTTACATTTTTAGAATTCATTTTTGAAATGTTTCCTCTTTTCTCTCTTCCTCTTCTCTCTCTCTCTCTCTCTCTCTCTCACACACGCACGCATGCACGCACGCACGCACTCACTCAACACTTCTCTTAAGGTAGCAAGCATTTTCACCTAAGATTGAAAATTATTTATCCTGAACATGAAAACCTATAATAAATTTAAATTAAATATATGAAACTCATTTCTTATAGTTTCCCCCTCGCACAGATACAAGAAAATGTACAAGTTAATATACATCAGTCACAACATAATCCTGGATCATCCCCACACCAAAACCAGATGTGCCTTTAATGTTAAATCCATCTTCAGAGACCAAGAGAAAGTCATTTCATCTTATAACAAAACAAAATTCACATGTACCAAAAAGAGAAAGACCCAATAAAAAACACAAAATAAAAAACACAAACCCCCTAGTACTGACAGTGCTGTTCAGTACCCTAATTTAACATTGGCCAAAATGCCAATGATGAAAAATAAAATCGTGGTTGTATGTCACAGCAGTTAAATCCAAGAGGCTTTGACCCTTTAACATCAGAAATCCAGATTTTTCCAGTTATATGAATACATACCTCATGTACCAAGAGTAGAGAAAGTGGGTGTGCCAGCATAGAAAGAACTACCAATTCACTTAGACCTCAGAGAATTGACTGTAATAGAGACTTCTGACAGTGTTAGATAGAAACCAAAACTGATGTGTCATCAGTTTAAGTGGAGATGATTGCATCCTAAAGCTCAAAGTAAAAATTTAGGGGGGAAATGGTGATGGTTTAATTCTTATCTTTAAAGCAAAATTAAGATGGATAAAGTATAAAAATACCAATCTGTTAGAGTACTCCAAAGTCACTGAGTTCTGCCATTATGCTGGATAGAAAATGTCAAGATTTATACTGTTGCTTCTCCTAAGGACTGAATCCTGCCTAACCCTGTAAGAAGTCTCTATTACAGTCAATTCTTTGGGAGGCTAAATGAATTGGTGTTTCTTCAGTAACTTGAACTACAGAATGAGGGAGCCAAATAATGCAGTCTTAATAGCAAACTACTAGCAATAAAGTACTATTCTAGACAAATTACATTTTATGAAAAAAAAGGAAAAGATGATATAATAAAGACTATATGCTTGTATTTCATCTATTTGTTGGCATTCTGGACGGACCTGTATGATGGAGTCAGAATTCAAATAAGAAATTATGCCAATCAAATGTCAATTTTTCAGTATAACTTTCCTAAAAATGTCTCCCTTTCAATATCTTTCAGTCTCAGAGAAACATATAAGCTGTGAATGTGCCATTCAGAAAATTAAAATATAGAAACTCTAATAATATTATTATGATCAAAATGTTTGGGAGACAATGAATTATGAGTCTGGGATCATCAGGAAAAGGCTTTTTAAACTTCAGAGATTCAAAAAATCTCTTTAGGTAGTAGGTCTGTCCCAGTGTCATGACAGCTAGAACTAGAACTTAAATAAGAGAAGGACCAGAGGCCACTCTGCAGTTCGTCTTGCTGTTGATTGCTCTGTGTATTCTCTCCTGAACTGCCAGGTTCTCCTGTTTGAGCTTTACAGCTGGCATTGCCATAGCTAGCTTAGTGATTAGTTCTTCTAGCTTGTTCTGACAAGCTTCTGCTTCCATGTCTTGTCCTTTTGGGGTCTTCCCAATATCAGTGGTGAACTATCTTTGGAGTCATGGTAGACATCCTACTGCTAAAACAAAATTTTTATGTTTCGTCCATGTGAGCAGCGGATGTGTATTTCCCTCGGGACTCCCGGTCTCCTTTACACATTCCTTTGTTATCAGGCTCTGTCATCTCCACATCGGTGTTCAGGGAGCCACCCACAGCCACTTTGAAAATGAGGTCCATCTTGGTGCCTGAGGTATGACCCACTGGAAGGAGCTCACCTTGGCATGCATGTGGTTGCTGATGGAATAGCCCGAGTTCAGAGCCAGGAGAGCTGCCCATAGCACCAGCAGCTTGGAGAGTGTCACGGGGGTGGGGGGGGGTGTGTGGCTGAGCCAGGACAGGATGGTAGCCTCCAGAGCCCCACCCCTGCCTGCACACAGACTTGAGAGTCAGCTCCAGGTCCCTGTGTGGTACAGACATGGATGGGTTCAGGAGTGAAATATGGTCTCTAAGAGAAAACTCTGGGCAGGATAAACAGTTTTTGATACTTTAGCACATGTGATATTTGAAGCTCTTAATTTGCTGAGAAGAGCCAGGTAAAGAAGCAAGGGGTCTCCCTGGTAGCTTAGGGGTTAAGTCTCAGCGCAATCACCCTATCACAACAAACCTGAGTTCAATCCCCAGCCAGGGAGCTAACCTGCACAGCGCAACAGACCTCTCCTGTCTTGCCTGCTGCTCCCCTCAGCAGTATATTTCAGTAGATCCACCTGTTCTGCTCCCCACTCTGTCTCTGGAATCCTCTGACCCTGCACCTCTGGTCTACACCCTACATCTTCTAATCAATCAATCAATCTTTAAAAAAGGAAAAAGAAAAAAAATCCAAACCTTAAGAAGTAGAGTAAAAAGAGCATAGAAAGTGAATATTTTAGAACAGGAGAGAAAGGTGTGAGTTAAGAAATAGGGAGTTCAACATCAAAGGCTATGGACCTGCCAACTAGATTGAGGGGGAAAAGGTAGTTACTGACTTTGATGAGGGTACTAATCAGGGATAGTGCTGAGAGATTCATACCCTGTGGATGCGGATGGAGTTGAGAAGGAGGAGATTGGCAGACCCAGTGAGATCCAGAGAGGTTAGGGGACCGTGGCATGGTAAAAGGGGAGCAACACAAAGGGGACATCTGCTCTTTTGAGAAGCTAAGTGGTGTTTTGAAGGGAAATTTGAATTAAATGGTGGTGTTTTGATGCCTATGTTGAGGATTTTTTGCTTTTTAACATGGAAAGGATGAGTAGTTTGACATTTGTGTGCTTGTTAAATGAGGGAAGAAACCAGAAGCAAAGATTAACTGGATTTGCTATTCCTGTATATGACACTGTTTTCAGTTAAGATGCTTTTAATGCAAAATGAATTTTAATAGTCATCTCTTAAGAGTTTGACCTTCAAGGAGCTCAAGTCTATAAGCAGTAATTCACTTTAATGTGTAAGAACCTTGCAAAGAATAAGTACTTATTAAATATTTGTGGAATGAAAGTATTATGCTTTTTCTGGATGATATGGGAGCTAGAGAAGCAAGTTAGCCCAGAGGTGACATTTGAACCAAATCAGAGTAACTGAGATTTTTTTAAGCCAGTGGTTTCTCAGAGCACATGTGAAATTGAAGTCGTCAGCTTTGTCTCAGAGTGTCTCTGCTATGGGATTGATTTGTGCAGTGTCTGGATTATTGTATATTCTCATTCAGGTTCTCTTGAGAAATGATTTTCATTGCAGAGTGGCAGTCTTCTCCCTGGAGAGTCTATAGGGTGCTTTCCTCTGGTCATTATTGAAAGAGAAACATGGCTTCCAGTCACTTCTTCTGGTGATTTTTAAGTGGATTCTTACTGCTTATTGCTTTAGGGATTAGTGAAAATTTTGACTAGTAGTAAAGAAAGACTGATGGGTGTCCTCTTTTGGTTTGGGTGCATTTTGTTTTTTGCAAACTGTGCTCAGAGATGGAGATTATCTTTGCAATTTTGTTTTTATTTAATTAACACAGGTTCACCACGGAAATCATATTTTATAATAATGAAATTTCGCAAGCCATTGGCATACAGGATGTCTCTTAACAAGCCAAAAAGGAAATAATGTACTACAAACTAGTAAGAAATTAATTGTTCCAGACAAAGGGGAGATGAAAGAAATAAGGTACAGATTTCATTGAGGTGTGCCTTTCTGTAAGTAGATTCTCAGTAGTCGACCTACCAAACCCAGAGCTGATATGCAGATACCAGTGCAAATTGCAAGTCCCATGCTGATTGCAGTGCTAGCAGAATGAAGGTGCCAGTGTTGGTGGGCAAGATAGTCTTCTACAGTGTCACTGCATGGTTTTTACCACTGCTGGCTAATAGTAGTTTTGCTTATACAAGAGCTAAGGGACCAAGGTCTTTGGAGAACTGTTTAGATCAGCAAAGTAGTCTCACCCAAACTGGACATTCTTGGTAAAGATTTAACAAACACTTGGTATTTGAAATTTAAATGCCTATGACATCATAGTTGCTCTGCTATATGCTCATATTGATAAGCTCTCAGAAGCAAAATAATGATGATTGATAAGCTCTCAGAAGCATATCATACTGACATGACCTCCCCAATGTTAACAAATTCACCCCTGCATCAAAACAACTTCACTTAAATCACCAGTGGATTTAAAGTCATAACAGATCAATATTAAAAATGCGGCTGTTGTTTTTTCACAGCCTTAGAGCCCCTTCCCAGACTTACTTCTTAACCCTAGAAGAGATTCCAGTCCTGACAACCTCCTTGCTGTATCAATGTGGCTGGGACTGTGGTCCCTGGAGAGGAAGGCGGGTGACGTTTTCTTAGTTTGATCATTCTGTTCATAATGGAGGCTATAGTTGTTATATTTTAAAAAATTGTAAGAACTGGTGAAGCAGTCAGCTTTCAAAGTGCACTAGGTAGCTGATAATTCCTTAAAATCCAAAGTCACGCATAAACCTCAAATCACACATCAGCTGTCCACTCCCTGCAGTTTTCTCTGTGCGTGTTTCTCTGGCTTTCTGTTGTCCATCTTCACTCTTCCTTTCTCCCTCTCATAGCTCTTCTATGTTTTCCTATTTTTTCTTCCACCTAATTTGCATTTCTTCTTTCTTTTAATCTTTCCCCATATAAAATGGAAACTCAAGAATTATATTGTTGCCTTTTTTTGTTTTGATTTTTCTTAAGGGATTTCATGGACTTAGTATATTTTTATGTTTCCTATTAGTGGTAATATTTTTTTCTGTAGGAATAAAAGCACCCTGAAAATGGATTTCTGAGTTTATTTATTTATTATTAATGTCATTGCTACTGCAAAATTAATTTAAGTCATGCACGCACCCGTGTGTGTGTGTGTGTGTGTGTGTGTGTGTTTGTGAGAGAGAGATAGAGATTGTTCAAAGATTAGAAAAAGCTTTTCAAATTATTAATTGGGAATTTTCAAAAATCATACCTTATTACTTTAACTGTTTAGGTCTCTCTGTATGAATTCTGCTTAAATTCTGCTTATTGGTCACAGCACCTTTCCCTTTTCTTGATTTAAGGTATAATTTTTAAAACTTAATAGAAACTGAAGAAACTTCAGATTCTTTATTTCCCTCAGTTAAAGAGGGGTTTTCATTGTCTTTTACTGGAATAAGCAGAGGCCTCTGTAAGAAGAACTGATTTCTCTGGTTTTCTCTGGGGGAGGCACTATGACTGTCATAAACTTCTTCCAGTTATTATGCACTGCATGGTTAAAGCAGCTATACTTAATGTGTTTAGTATTTTCAATGCTGTGCAGTAATCCAGTATCTTGTTTGTTTTGCATAAGTTAAACACTTTTGAGAAACATATAAAAGGCAAACAATAAAACATTTCTTTTAATGACCTAGTGAAACAACCTTAGTGCCTGTTGATGGATGAGTGGATAAAGATGTGTTACATGTACACAATGGAATACTACTTAGCTATTAAGGAAAAAAAGGTGAAATCCTGCCATCTGCAACAACATGGATGGATCTAAGAGGATAGTATGTCAGAGAAATAAATCAGAAAGATAAACACCATCAAATTTCATTTATGTACAGAAACAAATGAATTAACAACACAAATCAAAAGCAACTTCTTGGACTACCAGAACAAAACGGTGGTTTCTAGAAGGGGAGGCGGAAGTGGAGCAGATAAATAAGTACAGGGGTCAATTTTGGTATCGTGATGGATGAAAACTGGACCTTCAGGGAGGAGCATACTGTAGTTTCTGTAGATGTTGATATATAAATCCGTACACCTGAAACCTGTATAATGTTAAAACCATTGTGACTGCAATAAAAAAAAAAAAACCATCATATTAATCTCAGTAATCTAAGCATTCTCCTCCCAGAAGTATGTTTGTGTTAGTATCTAAGCATCATTCTTTGAATGTACATGTTAATTAAGAAACAAACAGGCAAATGGAAACAATCACATAAGATGGAAAGAAAAACCTAAGGTGCACATTAAATTTTCATTATATTTGTCCACCCTCCTCCCGCTCCCTCTCCTCCACACACCCAGTCAAAGTCAATATTCAGGTTCTTAATCAAAAGCATTTTTTTGAAACAGGCTGCTTCCCTTGGCAGGCCTTCGGGGTATCAGGTTTCTTCTGTTCAAAGGGAAGCCAAGATCTGCTGGTGTGGGATTTCTTTCACGTAAGAGATCATCTTTAAAGCCGAATTTATCGGTGACAGTTTTGGGTATTAAACGCAGTGGGCGTTTTGGTGGGTGTAGGTGCTGAGAAGGAAGGGCGTTTTCACTGCAGCAATTCATACTTCATCTTGGTGCTTCAGCTGCCTTAAGTCCCCGGGCCTGAGTGCAGGTGGAGTTGCTTCTGCCCACGTGATGCTGTTAGTTACCTGGTTGGCTGGCTAGGCTCCTCCCCCAGGACAAGATGGCCCCGCCTCTCCCGGAGTTGCTTTCTGCCTCTGGGCGGCTAGGAGTAGGAAAAGAAAAAAGACCGGATTTACTTGCTCCTGGTGGGGGTGGGATTGTGCATGTGCGTGTGCGTGGCGGAGGTAGAGCAGGTCTACTTGTCTTTTTTCCAACTGTTAATGAGTATTCAGAAATGTCTATTCTAGAAGGTGCCTCTGAAACCCATAATCCAGGAAGGCAGCGACTTGCCATAGTTGCAGAACTCCATTGTTGAAGGAACTGAGTGGAGCTGAGCTATTGCTTGTTTTGAAACAGCTTATCCTTGAATGCTTAGATCTTCTCTGACAAATATTGACAGGAAGGCAATTATATCCTGTGCCTTGCTTTTACTTTAACTTGTTTCCCAACTCATTTAGGAATAGATATATTACAATGGATATATTACAAAATGATCTTATATCTTAACACCTTTTGCTCTTTTTCCTAGGTTTTAAATCTGTTCTCTTTAGAGGTAAAATGTATTTCTCTTTACTACCTTGTTCTTTCCCATGTAGTGGCAAACTTCTTTTAAATTGGATATTTCTATTATGTGAGGTTATAACAACACTTTTTGTTTCATCTAATCTGGGTAAAGGCCCCAAGCTTTTAAAGTGGATACAGCTAAAAATTTTGCCTTGTTAAAGGCAGAAAAAATGGCTTAATGGTGAGAGATGAGGAGAATTGTGCTTGCTTTCAGGTTAAAAAAAGAAATTTTTCTCTGTACCATGGAGAAACATGACCCAGAAAACTGAATGGCATACAGCTGTTTCTTTGTAGCTCTGCAGTCCCTTGGAGTATGTGATTTTGGTTGTATCAAAGAACAAGTGGGTTGTGATGACCTTGCACTCTCCAAGAGAATTAAACTTGAAATCAGAGTAGCTGGTGTTTCCAAAACCCAGGATTGAGAATGGACCTGTATTCAGCTTTTTCTATTCCGTGAAATTTGAAGAAAACTTGCTGTAGAGAGTGAAACTTTTTCTTGATCTTTTATCGAAAAGTTAAAGTAAGACTACCCCAGCTGTTTGAGATGTCAGCTTTTAAAATTGTGGTATATGTGTCAAGGTGATAGCATATACATTTGACATCAAATCAAATAAGCTCTCCCTTTTCAAAAAAAGTTATGAAGAGTTTGTAATTCTTTATTAAATATCATTTTATCCCTCTCTTGGAACGTGACTTGTGGCAATAGTGGAGCGATTGTCTACCTGTTACTGCCATCTTTCAGCTGAAAATCAAACATAGCTAATCCTAGTTTTAGATATAGATTTCTGTAAGCTTTATTTTAAAGTGGATTCTTGGTTACACTTGTGTATTTATTTTATCTTTATAAATAGATAATCTTATCTTTATTTTACTATTTATAAATAGTAATAGTCAATTTTACTTCTGACTATGAAGTTAGTGGGAAATAAGAGTACAGATGTGTGTCTGCTGTGTGTATCCAGTCACTGCTATCTTCAGAGGAAAGGGCTAGAAGGGGAGAGGGGCCAGATGTGCTCACTAAGATTTGTTACTTAGACTGCAGAGCTAGCTTTCTTTTTGGTCTCTGTTGGTCTAAGAAACAGTGCAAACAAAGGCAAGGATGGTAGGGGGGCCATGGCAGTCTTGACCATGACAGTGTTGTCGTGCTAAATAATCAACAAGACAGGACAACAAAGACTTTACAAAAGTTTAGCTTTCCCAAAAACAGTGTCTGCATTATTCTGCCTTTTTTTCATCTTTTGGTAACTAGCTGTCATTCCTTTTAAACTTAATTCTCATGCACTGTCTCTGCAGGGGACACCAGTAAGACCAGCTGACCTCAGTTGAGAGGTCTGGAATAAAATTCCTACTGGACTTACTTTTTAAAAAAATTTTTTTATTGTTATTTATGTCTTTTACATTTTGTATTCCCCTTGGGTAGCCCACCACCAATTCACCTGTTATCCATCTCCATGGTTCCTTGTGTCCTTTTCTATTCCATTTTGTGCCCTTATCCTCCCCCCCGCACCCCCCGGCTGAGTGTCTCTCTCCTATTTGGTTTCCCTATAGTCCTGTTATAAGTGAAACCATTTGATATTTCTCTTTTTCTTTCTGGCTTATTTCACTGAGTATGATTCCCTCTAATTCCATCCATTCGCTGCGAATTGCATGTGTTTATCTTCTTTGAATGCTGAATAGTGTTCCATTGTGTATATGTACCACATCTGCTGGATCCAATCATCTATTTTTGGACATCTGGGTTGCTTCCATACCTTTGCTATTGTGAATAGTGCTGCAGTGAACCTACGGGTGCATGTATCCTTTCATATTAGTGTTTTTGTGTCCTTTGGGTAAATTCCCAAAAGTGGTATTGCTGGGTCGTATGGGAGCTCCATGTTTAGCAATTTGAGGAATCGCCATACAGCTTTCCATAGTGGCTGGACCAGTTCACATTCCCACCAGCAGTGTAGAAGAGTTCCTTTTTCTCCACATCCTTTCCAGCATTTGTTGTTGTCTGTATTTTTAA
>PVIJ01009104.1:53382-69210 GCA_004024925.1 Scalopus aquaticus | reverse complement strand
GCCCTCCCCCTCCCCTCCTTCCCTGCTGAATGTTGCTTTCTTATTTGGCTCCCCTATATTCCTGTTATAAGTGAAACCATTCGATATTTTTCTCTTTCTTTCTGGCTTATTTCACTGATCATGATCCCCTCTAGGTCCATCCATGTTGCTGCGAATTGCATGTGTTTGTCTTTTTTGAATGCTGAATAGTATTCCATTGCGTATATGTACCACATCTTCTTGATCCAGTTCTTCCCCATTCTTCCCTTTATCTGTATTGCATGCTAATTGTATTAAAGCCCTTTCCATTGAAGGACTTACACTCTAGAGTATGTTTTGTCTTGATGTGGCAGATGGCAGAACCTATTTAGAGCTGGCAGGTTTGGGGTTTTGGGGGTGCCCTTCTCCTTGTCCTGTAACATTACTACTACAAAGACCAGAGGTACAACTCAATAAACATCGTCACGTGTCAGACACTGGTCTTTGTGTGAATATACAGTAGTAGACGGACAAGATCCCTACTCTTAGGGACCTTGCATTCTAGTGCAAAGATTCAAATGTTAAACACATGAGTAAAATAACTAGAAAAGTATCAGACTGGTAAGCAGATGCAAGGAATTAAAGTAGGGTCAGGTAGGAGAGAATGGCTGGGAGCTATGCTAAGTAAAGTAGTAGGGGGTTCTCCCTAGAAAGGTGGTATTTGAGATGAGGTCTGATGATGGGAAGCAGACCTGGCAGCACAGGGGAAGAGCATTTCACAAAGAGCAACAGCCTTCAAGACTGAGTGAGAATTAAGGGGACATAATCTCAACATAGGAAGCTAATGATATATTGGCTGAGAAAATGGGCATTGAACCCCAGCTCTATCAGCTGTTAATGGTGTGACCTTTGATAAGTTACTAAGTTTTTCTATATTTCAGTTTTTTCAGCTGTAACATAGTGGTGCACAGATAGCTTGGTTTTTAAAAAATAGAGAGAGGATCAGCATATTCTGAGTCTAAAGAAGAGAGAGTGGTGGGAAATAAGGCCAGTAAAGCAAGCAAGGGATGGATTATGGAGACCACAGTTAAGTTGTTTGTGTTTTATTATTCAAAGTGCCATAAAAACCATTGAAAGATTTTAACCAGGCAGTGGTATAACTGTTTTAAAGTCTTAAAATCTCGCTCTGGCTGCTCCTGGAAAATGAACTGTAGGGACTTCTTATTTCTCCAAAGGATCATGTGTTATCAGAATGAGCAGATGTGGGCCTCCCTGGTGGCGCAGCGGTTAAGCACTGCGCTGCGGAGCTTTCGGCAGCAGCGATGCGAGTTCGATGCACAGCCTGGGAGATTCCCACATGGTGCAGCAGACCTCTCCTGCCTCGCCGGCTGCTCCCCTCAGCAGTGTATTTCCGTCAGTCTGCCTGTGCTGCTCCCCACTCTGTCTCTGGTGAACCCTCTCACCGTCCCACACTTCTGGCCTGTACCCCAGCTTGTATGCATAAATAAATAAATCTTTTTTAAAAATGAGCAGATGCCCTTGTTTGGAGCAGAGTGAGCAGCCTTCTCCTTTAATTTGCTCCCAGAAGCAGAGCATTCTGTCACCGACTCAACAGATATGTCCTGAGCACTTGCTCTCTGCCAGGATCTGTGTGGGTACCAGGATGCAGTCCCTGTGCAGAGCACCTGGCTTGATTCCTGGCATAAGGAGAGGCTCTTGACATAACAGCTGCTACTCACTTTACTATTTTTGCGGTATTTCTTACTTCTGCTTGTAGAAGCACATGGTAATGGATGAGCTAGAGCCAGACACAATAGACCATAATACTCTGTGACAAACACCATCAAGGGATGGAGAAGGGAAGGGCTTTGAAGGGTGGTGTTAGTCAGGATTAACTCTTAAGAAAGAATGCGGAAGTCTGGAAATGGGGACATTGTGAAAGAACTGGGTGCTACAGTAGAAGGAGATTGGGAAGAAAGGCCTAAGACAAAGAAGGCATGACAGAAGAGGGGAGGAGGCAAGATTGTGGATTATTAACCATCTATGTTTTTAACCGTAATAGTATCAATCCTTCTGGAGGTCAATTTAGCAGTACAAATGTAAATAATCAAGACACTTTAAAACGTTTGGAAATTATTGAAGTTACGTGCAAACTTTTACCTGTAATGGAATACTCTGCAGCTATTAAAATAGTTATTGCCGTGGTATTGTTGGGGAGAAGGACATCCTGAACAAACTCCATACATCCATACATAGGTTTTAGGGACCCGCCCCCCCCCACACACACCTCTGACTAAAAAGATCCAAGACACCAAGGACTGCAAATCCCATAATGTCACCATTACAGATGGGAGGATTGCTGGGAACTGAGGGTGGAGCTAACCAGCCAGGTTTGGTATATAACCAGACATGTGGGCCTTGGGTGTCACTTGGCTTTTTGCCGGGCTTTAGCCTGCCAGTGGGATTCCAGCTCAGTGGAACTGGTAGGACACGTTCACCAATCTATCTCTTTTTTCCCCTGAGTTCCTTTCTTCATTTCCCCTCCTTTTGTAAATAAACCCTTTATTGATTTTTGGTGTGTGTGCCTACAGTTGAGTCTTATAAGCCCCTTTTAAGCTCATGGGTGAGGGGCCTCCCTGGTGGTGCAGCGGTTGGGTGCTGTGCTGTGGAGCTGTCAGCAGCGACGACGACGCAAGTTCGATGCTTGACTGGGGAGATTCCCATATGGCACGGTGGACCTCTCCTGCCTCTCCTGCTGCTCCCCTCAGCAGTGTGTTTCCCTCAATCTGCCTGTTCTGCTCCCTGCTCTGTCTCTGGTGAGCCCTCTCACTGCCCCCACACCTCTGGCCTGTACCCCAGCTTGTATGCATAAATAAATATTTAAAAAAAAAAAAGCTCATGGGTGAGGACCCACAGTCAAGCAACCCATTTCATATTGGGCTTGCTCTGTATCATTACTAAATTTGAAAATGAAGCCCCCACTCGTTGCCCAACAGGCAAGTCTGGGAGGTTCCATGGATAAAGGGAGTAGATGGGACTGCCATGGGAACCTGGACATTAGGATGATGATCTGAAGAGCTGATGATGCTAATTTATGCTAATTCATATCGGTGGTCAGGACACGCCCAAAACTAGTCACCCTAACCAGTCAATGATGGCTGGAGTATAAATAGAGCCTCGGGACCATCACCATCAGATCTCTTCTGTCTTGCCCACTGCTTCTTTTTCTAGTGTAATTCAATAAATCTGTATTTTTCTTTTCTACTCTGTCTTTGGTGCATTCTTTCACTTCCACACCACTGGCCTCACACCTGATTCTTCCTCAGGCTAGCTATTAAAGACTACTCACTGGTATATAGATGTTTGGGAAATAGTAGGTGAAAAAGAATGCAAAGCCATACTACAGTGTGCTCCTTAAAAGAAAAAATTGAAATGTACACAATCTAGTTATGTGCCAAACAGAGATGCATATATTTGTACACTAAAGACAAAAACATTCAGGGCCTCCCTGGTGGCGCAGCGGTTAAGCACTGCACTGTGGAGCTGTTGGCACAGCCAGGGAGATTCCCACATGGAACAGCAGTCCTCTCCTGCCTCGCCACTGCTCCCCTCAGCAGTGTATTTCCATCGATCTGCCTGTTCTGCGTCCTCTTCTGCCTCACCACTGCTCCCCTCAGCAGTGTATTTCCGTCGATCTGCCTGTTCTGCTCCCCACTCTGTCTCTGGTGAGCACTCTCACTGCCCCACGCCTCTGGCTTGTACCCCAGCTTGTATGCATAAATAAGTAAAAAAATCTTTTAAAAAATCAAAAAATAAAAATAAATAAAAAACGTTCATATTTGCATTATTTTTAATAGTCCAAAATAGGAAACAATCCAGTATCTGTGAGTGGTGGAGTGGATTGACAATGGCATATTCACACATCTACAGCAACAGAGATGAATTAACTACAACTACATCCAGTGAAATTCATGATTTCCACTATCAGTGTTTTTCAAAAGGGCAGACACAAAAGATTACAATTCCATTTATGTACAATTCAGCAGGCAAAGTTGATTTATATGGTTAGACATCAGAATAGTGGTTACTTTTTTCCTAGTCATTTTTCTTTTTACTGTGGGAAATACATAAAACATAAAAGGTTTCACTTTAATCATTTAAATATACAATCCAATGGTATGCAATCCGTTCACAATGTTCAGTAATCATTATCTATTTAGTTCCAGATCTTAAAGTAGTCATTCCCCACTCCTCCCTGCCCCCATGATATTAGTTTAAAAGAGGAGGGAATAATGGCTGGGAGGGAACATAATGGAGAGCTTATGGATATGGTTAACATTCTAGATTTTTATCTGGGGGGAGGGGTTGTAAGGCATCATGTTGTGAACATTAAAGTGTACCCTTACAATTTATATGCTTTTTTGTATGTATGTTATATATAAGTGTAACTGTGTAATCTAAAAAGGGGAGATTCCATGTTCCCTGCCCCACCTAACGAAGGATGGAGCTGAACAGTGAGGGAAGCTTAAAAGGACTTGGGAGTGAAGGGTTAGGAGAAGCCGTGCTTGCTTCTCATCCTTGGACTTATACCAAGGACTTAGGAGACATGGAAGAAGACACTTGTAAGATGTGGGTGAAAAAAGCCTGGGGAGGCTGGTGAAAGGATTCACCAGCGACAGAGTGGGGAGCAGAACATGCAGATCTACTGAAATACACTGCTGAGGAGAGCGATGGTGAGACAGGAGAGGTCTGCTGCACCATGTGGGAAGCTCCCTGGCCTGGGATGGAACTCATGCTGCAGTGACTGGTGATTGCTTGATAGTGCTGAGACTTTAACCCCGGTGCCACCAGGGAGGCCCAACTTCCCCTTTTTCGATTACACTGTTTGTTACATATGGATACCCAGATAACTTTGTGTATATAATATATATGCTAATGGTTCTTTTTATTGTAGGAGGTAGGATTATGAATCCATTTTGTATTTACTTTGTTTTGCTGACCTGTGTTTTCAAATTGGTCTTCAAGTATTTCTTTGGTAATAATATTTTTAAATTTGAAATATCTTAAATTAAAAAAAGTAACATTGATAGTAAAGCCTTTCAGGAGAAAATGTTCCTTACCATTAGAGGCAATGGGAGTGACACAGCATTATTTGCTTTGGGGTTGATACTTCTCTATCTATCACCCCGCATAGACCTGTCATTTTTCCCTGGCTCCCTCTCTTCCCAATGGATATGGAAGGACTATGGAGACATAGGAGAGGGTTTTATAGTCAGGGGACTCATTCTCTGTCAGGCTGGAGTTAAACCTGAAATAAAACCTTGGGAATTTGAAAAAAGAAAGTACAGAGGCCAAGGTGAGCAGGTTATCTAGTCCAGCCTGAAAGGAGCATCAGGGAGCAACCAAGAGCTTCAAGCAAGCAAATGTGATCCAGAGATAAACAACCACTCCAGACAGAGATTTTCAGGACTCCCACAGCCTTCTTCAATCACCCAGTATCCACCCAAAGCAGAAAGCACTAACTGCTATGTACATGCACAGTTCTCTGCCACTCTCTTTGCAGAGTTTGAAATTCTTCAAAGCATTGTCTTATTGGCTTACTCATTTTTCAAATCTCAGCTTTTATCTCTATCCCTTCTAGTCCCTTGCTCCTCTATGCTTCCATAGCACCTTGTTTATATCTTGGCTGGAGTGGCCACCTCAGACCTGCCCTTTCCCCTGCCCTTATCTTCCTTTGGTTTTCCTCTCCCACCCAGGGCTGGGTCAGTGGATGGGAGTGAAGGAACACTTAGGCTGGAGCTGACTGCACTTGCCACAGCAGTGCTGACTACATTACGAGGTGTCCTTCTAGTCACAATGTGTAACAATTCTTAGCTGCCAAACAGTGACCTCCTTAATCTCTGGGACTGGGTCTTTTCTTTCTTTTTTTTTAAAAATCATCTTGTAACAGGGTGGTCCCCAGGAAAGGGGGTGTGTTCCAGGTTCCCTGCCCCATACAGGCTCTCCTCCACCCTCTGGTGGAGCTGAGCAGGAGATGAAAAGCTGGAGAAGAAGAAGAGAGCAGGAGACTGGAGAAAGAAGGAAGCAGGATGGAGAGCCAGAAGAGGCACAAGCTGCAGAGACATATGTAAAGAAGCTGCACTGGCCTGGACTGATTGAAGCAGATGTGGGTGAGAGACCCGTGGGGAGGTTAACAATGGCAACTTTGATCTTGGTTTTGATTTTGCTCTTTTCCTCATAGACTTGTCTGGCTGTTTCTGACCTTTTTGTATGGGTCCCTGCCAAAAGGTGTTTTAGACTTGTGCAGGCTTTTGGGCTTTGCTTTGGGCCAATCCCATCTGGGTGGACTTTTACCCATGAGGGGTTGGGTAACTTTGGGTGCTTGATTTAGAAACTATATTCGTTGTCTCTTCTGTATTGTACACTGATTGTATTAAAGTTTGATTCCACTTAATGTCTTCTATGTTTTGTCTTGATGCGGCGGATGGCAGAACCTATTTAGAGTTGGCAGGTTCGTGGGTTCTGAGGTACCCCTTTCCCTGCCCTGTAACAATCTCAGCACCTATAAAATTTGTGGCAAACAACAGATACCCAACAGATGTTGACTTGAGTTGTTGAAGATGGATCTTCTCCCCATTTTTGGACATTTGGACTCCCCAAGTGGAGTAACTGTGCATGTTCCTTCCCTTTTCCATTAAGCATTTACTGTCCACTTTTATTTTGGTTCAGAGATTTTCTTAAAACATTATTATGTCTTGGGCCTCCTTGGTGGCACAGTGGTTAAAGTCTTAGCGCTATCAAACTATCGCCAGCCACTGCAGCAAGAGTTGGAGTTCGATCCCCAGCCAGTGAGCTGACCCACATGGCACAGCAGACCTCTCCTGTCTTGCCTGCTGCTCCCCTCAGCAGTGTATTTCAGTCAATAGTCAGTCTGCCTGTTCTGCTCCCCACTCTGTCTCTGGTGAATCCTTTCACTAGCCCCCCATTGCCTCCACACCTCTGTCCTACTCCCCAGTTCTTGTATGCATAAATAAATAAATCTTGAAAAAAATTATGTCTATGCATGCATGCACCATGCAGCTTATGCTGCAGGTTTATGCCCATTCTCCCTTGTGCATTCTGGGATCTACGGTTATCCCACTAATTCAGTATTTTTCTGGTAAACTTCATGTTATTCCTCCTCAATTACAGGAATGGAGCACATGTTAAGTTTCTTTTAGAGACAAAATTTCTCCTACATATTAGAAGATTCACAAGACTTTTTCTTTATTTGTTGCACCTTCATAACATGCCAGGCACTCTGCTGGCTCATGAACTAGCAGAGGAGGCAGCCACCACCTTCGATGAATATACTTTTTCATTGGACTTCTAGAAACATGTAGTGGGTACCTGACCTAGTCCTTGAGCAGGTATAGTTTCTTGTAGAAGCTTCCAGAGGAACTGACACTTCTGCCAAATATTCAAAGTTAAGTAGAAGCTGGTTGTGGAGAAATGGGTAAAAGGAGTCAAGGGAACTATGTGTTTAAAAGGCCCTGAAGTGTGGAGGACAGTAGGTACAGAACATTCAAGGATCTTAAAGACATTGCCAATAGTTGAAAGGGGTGGGGAGGGGCAGTAGCCCAGATGAGGTTGAAGAAGTAGGCAGAGATGGAATAACAGAGCCTCAATATATATAAGGCTGCTTTAGTAAGGAATCTTTTGGTCTAAAGTGACAAAAACCCACCTTAAAAAAAAAGGAAGCCTTTGTTGGCTTAGAAGCTAAAAGTTCAGGGCTTTCAAGATCAAAGATGTCATTGAGTTTTAACACCTCTCTCTGTGTCTCTGTGTTTCATCTTTGCTTTCATTTGTGTTAGCTTCATTCTTTGGCTGGCCTCTGTGAAATGGTTCTCTGATCTGCCTTGTCACACAGAAGCCAGAGACAAGTAGAAGGGAATGGGGGCTGAGCAAAGTTAAATGATGAGTCACTTATGCGTCCATTCTGTAAGACTGTCAAGATTACCTACCTTATTTTCAGGTGATGTCCATAACCCCCACTTTAGACTCCCTGAAGGAGGGCAGGAAGCTTGGCCGTTTAGGGAGGTAGAGAAGTGAATAAATGGGGAGACCCTGTTCCCAGACCCTAAAAGCTGTTTGCTTGCTTTCAGTATCAAATGTCCAGTCTTCTGTCTCTTTCTCTAAAAGCTTAAATGCATTTTCTCTGCTGCACCGTCAGCCTTTCAGAGAAAGCAGAGGTTTGATAAATAAAAGAAAGGAGGCAACCCCAGAAAATCCTCTCCTCGCTCTCCTCCCCGCCTTGCTCCGGTGCCCTGGCTCTCGCCTCCCTCTACTTAGCGGGTCCTGACCTATTTCTTACTCGATTTCTCCGCCTCTTCTTAACGCCCCTCCAGATTCTTCCCCACCTTCGGGGCTTCACAGCCCCTCCACCGCCGGCGAACGCATTCTACTGCCTCACGCACACTCTAACTAAGTGGGACCTGCCGAGAAATTCTCATCCAGGGACCCCTTTTCCCCTGGGATCTGGCGTTTCCGCCTCCGGGGCGGAGACTCCTCCCCCTCACTGTCCCAGTTGTATTCCCTGGAAGAGCAGCCGGAAAAGCCTCCGCTTGCTCAGACCGGGATAAGCGAGGAGATTGTTTCTTTTTCGCAGCCGATTCCGTGAGCATCAGGAACCGGCGCGGCGACCGCCACGGCAGGACCAAAGTCCGTGAGCATCATCTGGACCCTGCTCCAGCCAGGAGCAGGCAGCGAGTGGCTTCAGCACCGCGGACAGCGCCCCGCCCGAGGCCCTCCGGCCCGCAGCGCCCTGGAGCTGTTGGTCTAGGCGAGCTATGCCCGCGGCATGGCCGGGAGCTCCGGCCCTATGGCGCTGCTCCTCAGCCTTGGCTTCTTCGGACTGTGCTCAGGTAAGGGCAGGTCTCTGCGTTGTCTCACCCCGTCAGGCTCAGGCTCGAAAATGGAAAGGAGGGATTCCTCCAGGTCGGGGAGCCTGCTGGGGAACAGGGGAAAGACCCCTGACTGCAGGGAGCATCTGGGAGACCGAATTAGGAAGACATAACTGAAGTAGTAAGTGATGCAAGGAGGAGAGATGAGAGCCTGAGCAGTGGAGAAGGGGTGGGCACAGAGAGAAAGGAAGGAGGGGATCTCCCCAGTCTTTCTCAGGTGTCAGAAGGGCAGGCCCTGGTTGAGACTGACATTCCATTTGGTTTCTTGTGAAATATTGTTTCAAGAATCTACCTGGTTCAGCACCCTTTTTGGGCTCTCCGTCATTTCCTGTCCCTAACATTGGACTCCTGATTCTGGTCACTCCACAGGAGCAAGGCAGGAAAGAGCAAGAAATAATTTGCCAACTCTCTTGTAGGGTGGCACAGGAGACTTGGAAGGGAAGAAGCTCTGCCTGACTGAGGAAGTGGGATGTGTTTCTGCAGTTGTGAAAGGAGAAAGCATGTGTGGTGGGGCAGGTGCAAAGGGAATGTATGAATAAATGAAATTTCCACACCCACATGCCATCTCATGGGAAGCAGGCTCTGGTTTACAGGGAACATGGGATTAAATAAATACCACAATCCACAGCACAGACAGCTCAACTATTTTACTCCAATCCAGTGCCTTTGAGGGTGGGATGGGGAGATCCCAATTATAGTCACGTGCATGAGGACACAGAATGTTACCTGCACACATACATGGACACTGACTAAGGACAAAAGGTGTGTGGTGGGACCTGAATAACTCTTCCGCTTTCAACACCCTCCAAAACCAGCTTTGAATCATAGCTGTCTTCCAGGAGAAGCCATGGAAACCTCAAGTCTTTTGAAACTACCTGCCGAGACCTTGCAGGAAGAGCTGGTTGCCACTTGTAGTTGGGCCCTTAGTCTTGAGGCATCTGTGTGGTGTGGGGCTGTCAGGGCTACTTAGTGACATCAGAGAGGGGCTTCCTTATGGGACCCACAGAGGGTCAGATACAGCATTTGCTGTATCCTTTGGGATAGAGTGTTTGGAAATTACAGCTCCTGTTTAAACCTGGGTTGTTTTGCTTGTCTGGGAGAGTAGGACCCTGGGTGAGCCCTCCTTGCTTACTATTTACCTCCTGCTCCTCACCCTCCGGCCCAGGAGTCTGGGGTACAGACACGGAGGAGCGGCTGGTGGAGCATCTCCTGGATCCTTCCCGATATAACAAGCTTATCCGCCCAGCTACCAATGGGTCTGAATTGGTGACAGTACAACTCATGGTGTCGCTGGCCCAGCTCATCAGTGTGGTGAGTAGGAGTGTCATACTCTGCCCACTGAGGTCTACTGAGGTCAGCACAGCCAGGATGTGTTCATGTTTGTGCTGACTCTCCTGGAGTTTCCAAGGCTTGGGGAGGTGTGGGAGGAACCAAGAACCCATAAGCAGGAGATCCTCCCATCAGCTTCTCTTCTTCCCTGCAGCATGAGCGGGAGCAGATCATGACCACTAATGTCTGGCTGACCCAGGTTAGTGCCCTTCCTGCTCACACTTCTGGTTTTTTCATGCCTCCCGTCCCCTCTTTTTTGTGCTTTCCCCTTGTTAAATCTCCTTAAAAGAAAGAGGCAGAAAGAAATGGACTGTGGAGTCCTAAATGACTAGTTTTGAATCTTTTTTCTTCCACTCACCAGCTCTGTGGCTTCGAACATGTTAAAAATCCTGTAAGATTCATTTTCTCATCTGTAAAACGTGGATTCTAGTTTCTTGATTTAGCTGTGCAAATTAAATGAGAAAGTACCTTATGAACCACTCTTGTTGGGCAGAGACATCACTGATGGGGAGGAGAGGGCCTCAAAAAGCACCCTCAGGTCAGATGAGCCTCCTCTTGTCCCTGTCCTTAACCTTGAGCCCCTCCCAGGCCAGAGGTTGGTGCTACCTCCCTCTCTACCCTTTCTAGGAGTGGGAGGATTATCGCCTCACCTGGAAACCTGAGGAGTTTGACAACATGAAGAAAGTTCGGCTCCCCTCCAAACACATCTGGCTCCCAGATGTGGTCCTGTACAACAAGTAGGTGTCCCTGGAGCAATGGGAAGGAGGGAGGCAACCATGGGAGCACTTAAAGAGGGTAGGGGTCTTGGGGGAAAGTAAATTAATTCATACAAGGGGACAGAAGGAACTTTTCACTGGCAGAGATGCTATCACTTCCCAGACAGGCAGACCCAGATCAGTGAAGTACAAGGTGACAGCCAAGGTGACTTGGGCACAGCCTGCCTCTTCCAGTCACTTAGTAATCCCGGTGTTTAGAGCTGTAGTGGGATACAAACAAGGACTGACAACCCCAGGCTTTTCTGGAAACCTTGGCAGTTTAAAAAAAGTTGGAGGTTCCAACTTTTGCTCCAGGTTCCACCCCCTCACCTGCAAGAACTCCTTTTAGTTCCAAGAGCTAAATCCACTAACCGAGTCATTTCTTGGTCTTCCCTGCCCCTGTTCCTCTCCATTGCTTGGGGCTTCTCACACTGACCTTCCTGGTCTGCCCCAAATTCTCCTTGCTCATGTGGAACTGATAAGCTCACACAAGACACCACAAGTCATCACCTCCCCTGCCTTCACCTGATTTCTATCTCTGAGGGGCCACACAGCCTCCAAACCAGGTACATCCTGTTCTACATTCCCATCAACCCAGCCACATCCTCTTCTTACCCAATTCTTCCTCTACCTCCCTATGCTTCCAGATAGTTCCCCTCAGACCTGGGTTTCCCCTCCTCTTATCTTCCTTTGGTTTTCATCTCCTCCCACTGTGGCTGCGTTGGTGGGTGGGGTGGAGGAACATTTAGGCGGCGCCTAACTGCATTCCTCCCCTGGACAGTGCTGACGGCATGTACGAGGTGTCCTTCTATTCCAACGCCTTGGTGTCCTATGACGGCAGCATCTTCTGGCTGCCACCTGCCATCTACAAGAGCGCCTGCAAGATCGAAGTAAAGCACTTCCCGTTTGACCAGCAGAACTGCACTATGAAGTTCCGCTCGTGGACCTACGACCGCACAGAGATTGATTTGGTGCTCAAGAGTGATGTGGCCAGCCTGGACGACTTCACACCCAGCGGCGAGTGGGACATTGTAGCCCTGCCCGGCAGGCGCAATGAGAACCCCAACGACTCTACTTACGTGGACATCACATACGACTTCATCATCCGCCGCAAGCCGCTCTTCTATACCATCAATCTCATCATCCCCTGCGTGCTCATCACCTCGTTGGCCATTCTGGTCTTCTACCTGCCGTCCGATTGTGGAGAGAAGATGACGCTGTGTATCTCCGTGCTGCTGGCGCTCACCGTCTTCCTGCTGCTCGTCTCCAAGATAGTGCCGCCCACCTCTCTCGACGTGCCGCTGGTAGGCAAGTACCTCATGTTCACCATGGTGCTTGTCACCTTCTCCATCGTTACTAGTGTGTGTGTGCTCAACGTGCACCACCGATCGCCCACCACGCATACCATGGCACCCTGGGTCAAGGTCGTCTTCCTGGAGAAGCTGCCCATGCTGCTCTTCATGCAGCAGCCGCGCCGCCACTGTGCCCGCCAACGTCTGCGCCTGCAGAGGCGCCAGCGTGAGGGTGCTGGAGCCTTCCTTTTCGGTGAGGCCCCGGGGGCTGACTCCTGCACGTGCTTCGTCAACCCTGCGTCAGGCCAGGGTTTGGCTGGGGCCTTCAGGGCTGAACCCACGCGAGCCAGACAGGGGCGCTCTGGGGGACCGTGTGGCTGCAGCCTCCAGGAGGCGGTCGATGGCGTGTGCTTCATCGCCGACCACATGCGGAGTGAGGATGACGACCAGAGCGTAAGTGCGACTGTGGGGACTCTGGGAGTGATAAACAGGGGCTGCCAAGTCCGCAGCATCTGGAGAACAGCTGCGTTGAGCAGGCACGCAAAGCTAATGAGAGTATAAGGCATGGAGGATAGGGAGAATTGCTGGGGGCCGGCGCTGTCTTGGGTTCTTTTGCTTGGCTTCCCTGAGATGGTGCTGCCTAAATTGGAGTCAGTGCAGAATGACCCTGAGGTTGCCTGTGGACTAAAGTCCAGGTCCCAGTGCCTCCCTTGGTGCATCATTCTGGTCAGGAGCATGTTCAGGAACAGAAGGAGGCCCTCTGGGTTTGCAGATGGTCTGTGGACTTGTCCCCAGAGTCTCTCCCCATTGCTTGCACTCCCAAGTCCCTCTTAGCACAAATGGAGTCCCCTATGCACCCTACTAGGGGCAAATTGAGGGCACTATAAGGTGTGTGTGTGTGTGTGTGTGTGTGTGTGTGTATACGCATGTGTTGGGTGGGGGAGTGTTTAAGAGGTTCCACCAGCTGGCTGGAGGTAGAGAGGACAGAGTCCCAAATCAATATCCCTTTTTTGCTCTTCTGGGTCCCCTGGGATGGCCTCCTGAAATATTTATGGAGGTAGGAGCAAGTAGAAGTGCTTCCTAGGTCTGCACCTCATCTTTCTGCAATGCAGCCCTTTGTGCAGTGATGCCCCCGAAGGGGACTCCCATGGTTGCTACATCCGGAAGCCAAGTATGAATGGTTGTCATCCCCTATTTTTGACTGTGAGTGGCCCCATCCCCCATCATTCTTCAGGTGCCTGTCTGGTTCCAGGCTGTGGCTCAGCAGTTGTCATGGTGACTGGCCAGGTTTCTCTGGGATGCAGCCATTCCGGTTTGGGGGTGAAGAAAGGCAGCTGCTGCACAGCTATGGGGGGGATGGGGGAGGACTTCAGAGCCTGGTGATTCTGTCCCCTGGGAGGACAGGACATTTGGCTGGAGCTGGGGCTCCGACCAGAGAGCATGTTCTGGTCCTGATGGAGCAATGGGGGCTCTTAGGCAGGAGATGGGGCTGGAGCCTCAGAGTTGGCAGATGCCGCACAGGAGATGGAGGATTTGCAGGGGTTCAGCCGGCTGCATCACCTGCCCCTGCCTTCCCACTGCAGTCCACTCATGTAATGTGCATTTACTGCACTAGATGCTGAGGATGCAGTGACCTACTTGGTGCTTCACGGACATCTCAAACTTAACATATTTAAAACTGAGTACTCCATCTACACCCCCACCACCAACCTGCTTCAGTCTCCCCATCTTTAGTAAATGGCATCATTGCCCACCTAGTGGGTCAGACCAAAAACCTGGCATGATCCTTGATCCTCTGTTTTTCTTATTTCTTGTGCTATCTAATCATCAGTCTGTCCTGAAAGCACAACCTTCAAAATAATTACCAACTTTTTCCTTTCTTTGCCATCCCCATGATACTACCCGGGGCCATAGACCTTCATCACTCTTGTCTGGACCTGGGCAGAGTCTCCTAATGTCTCCCTCATTCCACTCTTGTGCTCCTCCATCCAAACTGACAATATCTATCTCTCATTTGTGCCTCCCCCCTACCCCCTGCTCAGGTCACTTGCCTCTCTACTTGACTATTTTAAGCAAGGTGAACTCTTTCCTGCCTCAGGGCCTTTGCACATATTAGTCCCTGCCTGGAATGCCTATAATTTTTTCCCTTTTAACAATTAATATTATTAATTTTTGTTCTACTGTCTGAGAGTAAATTGCAGAACTTGTGACCCTTTATTCCAAATACTTCAGCATAGATTTAGGAACAGGGATACTGTCTGACATAATCTAGGTTCAATGTTCAAATTCAGGAAATTTAGCATCAGTGCAATATCTTTATCTAACATAAAGGCCATATTAAAAATTCCAGCTGTTTCAGTAATGTACTTGGTCGCATCACTCCCAACCCAATCCAGGATCTCAAATTGCATTTAGTTTCCCTGTCTCTTTTGTTTCCTTCACTCTGGAACAGTTCCTCGGCTTTGTTTCTCATGGCAGAAACATATTTGAATGTTTCTAACTGCTACTTCTAGATTGCCAGATCTTAGCTTAAACGTCACCTCCTCCAAGACCCCTTCCCAGACCATACCTAAATTATATCATTAGTTCTCTCAGTCCTGTTCTTTAAGCACCCTCTGTTGTGTAATTATTTTATTTTCACTGCTTTTCTGCTCATCTCCCTCAGAAGACTGTTTTGTTCTACAGAGCCTAGCATGATGCAAGTTTCCAAATGAGTCCCTATTTGGCTGCTGACTAAATGAAGGTGTGCAGTTGCCTTCCCCTTGTGCCCCTGGCTGGATTAACAGATTAACGAGTGTACAGTGGCCCAGACCCAGGCTGGGGCGCAGCCTCCTGAAGGGAAGCCAGCCCTCTGTGAGGCCCTGTGACTGGCTCATACCCACAGACTGTTCTCTGTTTGCTCATATTTGGGGCCCAATACTGGCCCCCTCTGGGATCTGCATGCTGTTGATGGGTCTCCCTGCATGAACATAGGAGCGAGGCCTCCAGATGCAGCCGTTCATTCCCTGATTTAGCACCCATTTCCTGGACTGGCACTCTGTATTCTGCATGCTGGGATTACTACAGACAGGGTTTTTGTAGTTTAGGGGCTCATAGCTTAGGTGGGGGGAGGGGAATAGCATGCAAATTGAAGTGACAATACAGTGCCGTAAAAATACGTACAGAAATGTTAGGCTAGAAAAGTTCAGAGGAAACCCAAAGGGCACAGTTTTTCACTCTGATCAGGGGATTCAGGAAGGCCTTCGTAGAAGAGGTGACATTTGATTTGGACTTTAAGAATATATAGGAATTTACCAGGTAGCGACTGAAAGGGAGGACTGGACAGAAAGGAAACCCAAAGTCACAGAGAGCTGTGAGGACACTGGGATTTGGAAAGTCTGGGTTTAGGGTGGAAGCAGATGGGCTGTAGTTCCTATTTACTTGGGTGGGTCTTGATTCCAGACTTGGGGATTTGAATGGGACCTGAAGGCAACCACTGGAGGTTTTTAAGCAGAGGCACCTGGAACCCTGCTTTAGAAAGGTCACCCTGGAACTTCACAGTGGGAAAGGAGT
>PVIJ01009104.1:0-53282 GCA_004024925.1 Scalopus aquaticus | reverse complement strand
GCCATGGTGATCGATCGTCTGTTCCTTTGGATCTTTGTCTTCGTCTGTGTTTTTGGCACCATTGGCATGTTCCTGCAGCCTCTCTTCCAGAACTATGCCACTGCCACCTTCCTCCACGCAGACCACTCAGCCCCCAGCTCCAAATGAGGACTCCCCTGCTCCGTGCTCCTTCCTCCCTTTGCCCTCTGTTGTATAACAGTTCTGGGTGAAGGGGGGATAAGTGAGCCACCAGGACAAAGGGCACTGCCCCCAGAGACCCAGCCATTCACTTCACCTGGAGAGCTACTCCCATACTTCCCCCACTCCCATGGCCATGCCAACAAGGAGGCCGGACCAGCTGCGAGAGTTTCGGCTGCTCTCCTCTTATGCCAGCCTGGCGGCGGTGTTGATGGAGGAGGAAGGCTGAGAAGCAGAGGACAGAAACCTAGTCTTCTACCTGCAGGGAAGTGTGATGGGGAAGGGCCAAGAAGGGGACAGAATCATCTGCTGCCTCCTGAGCAAGGGAGAAGGGGTGTGGGAGAGGATTCCCACTCTGTGCTGAGCAGGCCTGACACAAAGGTAACTCAGAAGGGAGGAGCAAGTGGAGGGGGGGCCCGGGTGTGCCCTGATGTCGATAGCAGCTGAGCTGGGTGGGCCCTGCAGCAGGCAGCGGTTTCTATCCAGAGGGTTAGGCTGACCCTGTGGTCATAGACTCCTCAGGTAGGTTCCTCGCCATCTCACAGGCCCCCACTTCTAGGGAGTCCAGCCCCAGGTGAAGACTTCTCTGACCTCTTGGACTTTCCGCTCCTTCCTTTCTTGCTTGGGCTATGGTGGGGTGAGCAAAGCCTGGCATTGGGAAGCATCAGAGTCTTTGGGAGACCTGCTGAGAGCCTGAGATGCATGCATTAGAATTATGTGGGAAGGGCAAGTTCAGACAGTTTCCCCAGCAGAAGCATAGGAGCTTTGGAGCGAGGGTGTCAGCTTGAAGCAGACCCAGACATTGGGCTGGCAGCAAGCAGGCTGGGCAGGAAGAGCTGGCAGTGGAGTCCAGCAGAGCAGGCAAGAGATGGCTGGAACTGCTCCACCAGCGCGCTCCTGCTCTGCGCCCCTGGCCCTGCTTCCATCCCTCCAGCTCCCGCTCCTCCTCTACCCCTCTGCTTGAGGCAGAACTTTAGAAGGACAGGTCTGCTGCTGCTAGCAGCTCCCCAGAAAGCCTTCCTGTCCTTGGGTGCCTGAAGGCTGTCTCCTGCCCTATATAGCTCCCAGAGCCCAGCTGGAGGCCACTAGGCCAGTTAGCCCAGGAAACAGAATTTTTCAGGTCTCTCCTGCCCCTCCCCCACCCGTGACTGGTTCTGATTTGTGGCCCCAGGCTGTGCTCCAGGGGCCAGTCAGAGAGGCCAGCTTGCCAGGTGCCCACAGGGGTCTGCCTGACAGCCCAGCTGGACCCTGCTTCTCCAGGCAGGGTGGAGGGGTGGTGGGGCCGATGGTAGGGGGAGGCACACAGGGGAGGCCGGGAGCTCTGGCCAGGGGTCTGGTCTGCATTCTAGTCCCAGCTCTGCCACCTCCTCTCTCAGCCATTGTAAGCAAGTCTGTCTCTGAGCCTCAGCTTCCTCATCTGTAAATTGGGGACGGTAGTGCCCTCTTCCTGGAGAGGCTGAGAGGAAGAAGTGGTGTTTTTGCAAAGCCCAGTGCTGTTCCTGCAGCTTAGATGCTTCATGGACTTCAGATCTCAGAGGCAGTTGCAGCGGGAGTCCCTTGACAGGGAGGGTGGGAGTGGGGGCCTGGGGAGGTCACCTTACAGGGATTGCTGGGTCAGCCTGATGGGTGAGCACTTCCCTTCTGCTGCTGGGCTGAGCTCCCCATGGCGCTGGCCTCGCCTCTGCTCCTCTGGGGCGGCTGTGTGCTCAGGCCCGGCTGACTGACCCGGTCCTGTCCTGCTGTGGGGCCTGAAGCCAGCTGTTGCGTGAGAAGTGGCCCGCGCATTTTCCCACTGCCAGAAGGGGCTCATGGACCTCGCTTCTGCGAGGGGTTGTGTCTGCCCTGTGGGGACTCCCTTTTTCTAGAATGGCAAATTGAGTTAGTGTGTCATGCTTAGGCCCACCTCAAACTCCTAGCCCAGGGGAACCTCCAGCATACTGAAACAGCAACTGGAAAGGAGCGCTCCTTCTGAGGGGTGGGGTGCAGCCTAAGCCCCCTTCCCGGCTCTCCTAGACAGCTCACGAGGGCCCGGACTGCTGGGGAGGCACTGTCAGCTCTCCTGGGGCTGGGCATGCTCAGTGCTTCCTGAAGCCGGCTGGGTCCCAGCAAGTCCCCAGCAAGTGCCCCACCTGCTAGAGGTGATGGCAGACAGCAGCTCCTCCAGCTCCTCCCGTGACCACAGACGCAAGGACATTGAGGCCTGAAGACTGTTTACTGCCTGACCTTTTATCATCTTTTATCACTCTGAATTTGCTTATCCTCATGTAAGTGGGTGACACAGCTGGCCAGGGCCACAGAGGAAGAGGGAATTGTATATCCAAAGGGGTTAACTGGGAAGCTTCCTGGGGCAATACCATTCCCTCCAACTCTGGGTACAGTCCTTTGGGGACCATCCTGACAGGAGGGAAGAGAGGGCAAAGTTGGGGATGGAGGCTCCACTGCACAGGTCAGCGGTTACCTAGTGCAGCACAGAGTTGGAGTCCCCCCCAGGGCCCTGGGAAGCTTTGCAGAGATCAGAGCCTCACTCTTTTGTCCTCTGTCCTCCCTTGCTGGGATCAGAGCCTCCCCCTGCCCCGTTACAGTGGGGCCATCTCTGGAGAGAATCAGGCATCCCCCTCAGTGCCAGGTAAGGATTGAAGGCCCCAGATGTAGAGCCACTGGATTGAAACCCGAGCGAGGTGGCCTTGGAGGGGGCAGTGAGGAAATAAGTTGGGATTGTCTCCATCAGAGATAGCAAGGCCACAGACGACCTGAGAGCCATTTTTATCCGAAAAAGGGGTACGTGTAGACTCCTTTTGAAAGCTGACGTTGCCGGGGGAGCCGCCCAGTCTCCTGATGGTGACCTATCTCAGGCTAAACCAGATGGCAGCAAGTTATTGAAAATTTAAAAGCAAACAAGACACGGGCAGCCCTGCAGCTGGCATTCCTGCAGAGGAAGGCTGGCATTTCCCTCTAAGCAAGAAGGGCACAGACTGGAGGATCTGGGGATTTGCCCACTGCTCTGTGATGTTGCCCAATGCCAGTATCAGCCACTAGTTAACAGGCCACTTGCTTTATTCCCCATAAGGGGCCTCTGTTGACAAGAGAAAATGAGGCTCAGAGAGATGGACTGAGCGCTGGTGAACAGTGCTGGGCCTGAACCCAGAATCTGAGTCCAGGCTGTCACTGCCTTGGAGGCAGGAGAGCACCTTGAGAGGGGAGTGAGGGCATTCAGGTTCTCCCCTGAATTCACTCTTCGAGTGCACTTGCTTCCAGTGCTCACCTCTGCCGCTAGGTGTGAGCACCCTCAGCCCCGCTGGTGCTGGCCAGCCACCCACGCAGACTGGGCAGACAAGCAGCCACCTTCTGTTCTTCATCCCAATAGTTGTGAGAGGTCAGTGTGTCTCACGGCTCCTAAGAACTGCAGGTCTAGGGGTTGTTAGGACACCTGACTCCCCCACCCTTGGTATCCCCCACTGCCCCCACAATGGCCATGGCCTCCCTCATCTGAACTCCTGAAATGTTTGCACTGGTCTAGCTCACTCCAGGTCCCGTTCATTAGCAACTCAAGTCTTGCAAAGAAAGAAAGTTTTCAAAGACATCCAGTCTGTTGTATTTTGGGGTGGGGAATCCTCACAGGCCAAGGTTGGCAAATAATGGGGAACAGGAGGATGCTGCGGAAGCTGGATTCATGAGGTTACAGACATTACAAGAATCTAAAGGTTAACAGTTCAATTACCGTGACTCATGGCTCTGTAAGTCCATTCATCAGAGGAGACAGAGCCCAGACGCAGCTGCTGGGGCGAGGGCAGGGCGGAAGTGAAGGCCAGTGTTTTGGAGGCAGAGTGCTGGGCGCTCTGTCCCATTCCCTGTGTTCTGGAGTCAGGCTGCAGTCTGCTTCCAGAACTCTGGTTTCAACCGTCTCAGTTCCTGGGGTTGGTATTAAATTGTGGCAGGGCCAGCCAACAGCCCCTGAAATGGTAATGAGAAAATTCTGCTGTGCTCAGCGGGTAGGGCAGTCCTGTTTCCCCAACACAGTGGCAAACTGGGACAGGCTTGTTCCCTCTACAGAATCTGGCACTTGCCTTAGGCAACTGTCTACTTTCTAAAATGCCTGGATACCACAGTTCCCTCCTGGTGGAACCAAGAAATGCCCAAGCAGAGAAGGCAGAGGTGGGGGGGGGGGGCCTGGCCCATTACAGCAGGTGGATCTGTGAAAACTTACCCAGCACTGCATGAGACTGGACGCCACCCACCCGGGCAGACTTCCAGTCCACACACGTAATGGGCTCCAAACATGCCAACGCCCTTCTGGCCTCCCTTGTGCTATTTGTGCAGGGGGTAAAAAAGGGGCTGTATTGGGACTCAAGAGGACCTCACTGTCAGAGATCACCTTTTGGCAGGGTATCATTTTTTAAAAGGTCAAGGGTGAGTTTTGTAGACATTCTGGATTAAACTGTGATGTGGAAAGTGGTACGATCTTTAAGTAATTTGGGATGGAGGAATATTCTGGATGTCATCTGGGAGGTAAAAAGCAAATGGCCTATCTTCTAAGACTGCAGCCAACCTGATCCTGGTCCTGGATACAACTTTATTCCAAATAAGCACATCTCTGCAGGCAAAACAGCTTGGGGTTGGGGCGATAAACACCCCCTAGGAGAGCCGGAATTACGCGTATAATCTCATCTAATTTCACCTGTTTCCCTACTCCAGGTCTTGAAATCTTGCATGTCCAGTCTCTGGGATCAAGGTGTTTAATGGTGGGCACTGAGGGGGAGGGGTATCTGATGCCTGCCCAGACACAGGCTCACTTGCCCAGGGAGGCCTTTGAGACAGCTCCTTTCTGCGGCGGCGGGATAAGCCTCCCCCTGGTGTGACATACAGTGGGCGCTATTTCCAGGAACCCCTGTCCCCATTCTCACCTCCTCCAAGAAACCAAGACTAGAAGCTTTCTAAGAATTCAGATTTTTTTTTTAATTTTATTTATGAGGAATGTATTTTTAATTATTTCTCAAGGGACACATAAAAGCAGAATCATAAAACTGACTGCAGCCATCATGGAACCCAAGTTCGCACTTGGGCGCTTCCCCACTTGCTCGTGGAGTCACTACAAAACTCCAAAACCAACAAGGTCTCTTCAATGTGAGTAAAGGAAATAGCTTCAAGCAGCGACAATTTTTACAAGTGATTATTCAAAGAATGCACAATAGCCACGATTCAGACAAATCAACTACAAATATCATTAAAAAAAAAAAAAGGACGGGGAAAGAGTCCCGTTATTAAAAACAAAGATTTGACAAATAAGTGAAGAGAACACTCAGGTGGGAGCACTGTCCTGTGTGACTCAGGGGGCGTGGGGGGGGGTGGCCGTGCAGGGCCCAACACAGGCTCGTTTCCAGCAGACACGTGGGGTGCGGGGGGTGCCTTGCTCTCCTCCTACAGCAGAAGTGGAATACTGCAATTCTGCCAGAAGAGACCTTGGGGCGAGTCAGAGCTCTGGTCCTTGGGGAGCCCCTGTGCTCCCAGGTTAAAGAAGAGGCCACTGAGTCAGCTCTGCAGAAGTTTCTAATGCCCAAGATGGACTGGAGGGGCCGGACATCCTGCGCAATCAGGAGGTGTGACCCTCCAGCCTAGAGACCGGGGGAAAGAGCTGTCTTCCCTCGCAGGGCTGACTTCACGTGACTCGTCAAACACAGGCCCGGCAGGCGGGGCTTTCCATCCCAGAAGTCAGGCACAGCCTCCCTACTTACTAATTCCTTGGGACACTTTGGTGTTCCACAAAGACATCCGCAGTGTACTTAACAATTTGATTTTCTTAATTTGGTCAACTTTTGGTCAAAAGTACAGAGGGAACAATAGCCACAAGAGTGAAAGTGCAAATGTGGATGTATCTGCTGTAGAAGCATTGGGTGGGAGGGCTAACTAGTTAGTGGGGTGCAGGGTGCAAGGGAATGGAAAATCATCTGAGGGTGCTGGCTCAGCATGTTCACATATAGAGAGGAATCATCTAGAGGAAGGAGGCAGGCTCAGGCCTGGAGGTGGCAGGGCCTCTGTACTTCTCTCGAGCACATTTGGCCAGTGTAGGTCCAGAGTCAGACTCCACAGAGGGACCGAAGGCTCTGCCCACAGGAGTCAAACTGAGGTGTAGACAAGGGTCACACCTCATAGAGTTTTAGGACAATCTGCCCTTTCAGCCACAACTATTGTCAATCCTATAAAGCCTCCCCAGCAGGCAGGGAGCCCTCAAGTCCCACCTGCCCACAAATAACCTTCTGAAGCTCTCTGGCAAAACAAAAGCACCTGGATAAATGGGAAATCCCATCTGAATTTTAAATCTGTGCAATTACAGGCTATCTGTAGCAGTTAAGAATCAGAATTTATGGCGTTCTTTAAGTACTCCTAATCTACCCATGAAGTTGACTTCTCTTGGTGTCACTGTCATCAGAAAAATGCTGGATGGAACAGTGATCTCAGCCAACATGATTTTTTGTCCTCTTTCTTGCTAAGTCCTGATTATCTGAGCAGAGATGATTTGCCCTCCAGGATTTGTCCTGGGTTTTTTTCCTGCCCGTGGTGTCTATGGCCCTACTCCCCTCTCCTCTACTCCTTGTGCCCCAGGACAAACTCCTAGGAATGCTTTAGAGGGAAGGGCAGTTAGGAGCTTGGCAATATTCCCAGGCATGTCTGCATTCCCGGGCAGTGGTCTGGTCACCCCCCCAGGGGAGACCTCTGGCTGGGCTGAGCCTTTCTGCAGCCTGGGGAAGGGGCGCTGCTGGTAGCAGCTTGCCCTGCCTCTTGGCTCCTCCCAAGCTGGCTAAAGTGCAAGGTCCGAAGATCACTGAGCATTACCTGCAGATACCAGCAGCGTGGCGCCGGTAACATCCTGACTGCGATTTCAAACTGCTGCCCTTATAAATGTTTCACCAAGTTCATTAAGTTCACCTCTCCCCCTTCTTGGAGGGAAAAGAGAACACACAGATCACAAGAAGGAATCTCAGAAAGGGAGAAGGGGAAGCAGAGGGGCCTGCAGAATCTACAAATGAAATCACCAGTCCCTGATGCAATTCAGAGTCGACTGGAACCTAATCAAGACCACAAGAGGTCAGTGTAGCAAACACAAAAAAGAAAGGAAATGGGAAACACTAGAACAGAACATAAGAGGAAGTGGGGCTGCAGGCGCTCAGTGACTGCTTAAGCTTTGGGTAGAAAGGAAAGAGAGCCCCCTCTTTTTCCCCTTAGGTCTTGACCTCTGACCTCTCTGCTTGGGAAAAGAAAAGGGGCTGGCTAGAGCTGGCCCAGTATCCCCAAAGAAAGCAGGATAAACAAGAACTCAAAGTCCTCAGGTTCATTAATTATGGTTCCATTTAAAAAAAAAAAGGAAAAATAAAAAGGAAAAAACTCCCCTTGAACAATGAGGAATGCTACGACCTACCTCTCACCCCAGTGTGAAACACCCCACCCCAGTCATTGGCTCACACTATACTGGGCAGAGGTAAAAATTCTTTTCCTCCTGGGGTTTGCTTATCCAGTTCCCATAGCCCATGTCTTTCAGGCTCTTTTTGAAGTAGTTCTTGGCTATCTCGTAGTCACGGGCAGCTTTCTTGGCCTCACCATAGGAGAGTTTAAGTAGATCCCTGCGGTACCGGAAGGAGCAGAGCTTCTTAAATAGAAGAAAAATGTTCTTTTTGGAGACCCGGGACAACTCATTTCGTGGCCTGGAAAAACAAAAGCCCTCATTACTCTGTGGGACAGAAAAGGTGCATCTCTGGACACTCCAGGTGGACACTCTGGGTGGACACTCTGCTAGGTGGGCAGCCCTTCAACTGGGGAGATTAGCAAAATGTGGAACCCTGTGCTCCCCCATCTCCTCACCCATCCACAGTGCCCCTGGTCCCATCCAGGATCTCCAGGTCGTAGCCGTCGGCGAGACACCAGTTGACGCTCGTCTCCTTGGTCTTCCCAGATTGCCTTTTGGAATCATATACACTGACTCGGCCAACCTAGGAAGCCCAGGAGCAGTGTGAGAAAAGGGGAAACCTTTCAGGAGAGATTCTAAAATAGGGACTCAGGACTCATGGGAAAGAAGGGAGGGGGAACCAGGATCCCCTGTTCAGGATTCTGTTTGGCTGAGACCCCAAACATGCTATCCCCACCTCCATTTAACTGAATTCCAGACCAGAAGGAGGAAAGCCCCCAGCATTCAAAAGGGAGGGAGATGAGATCCCAGGATGCCTGACAGGACTGCCTGAAAAGGAGAAAATGTTCACGGAAAAAAGGATGGGGGTATAGCACCTTGGGGTGGTTGACGACAAAGGGATGTCGGAGACCATCCTGAAAGGAATTCCCATCTCTTGTCACACGACAGCAAATAGCACGAGTCAGGTGCCCTTGGCTGAAAAGGTAACCTGGATATGAAACAGAAGTGGACACACTTGTGTTTGCACCAATGCTGTTAAGAGGCAGAGACACGTGGGCGGTTCAAAGGTGCAAAACATTTGCCCAAACAGAGAAACCACTGCCTTGTTCAGAAGCACCTTCTGACTGTAGGTACCCAGAATGTCCTGGGCTCCCCAAGCAGTTAAGCACAATCTGTAACGGTCCAGGGGCGGCCAGAGCTGCGGAGAAGTGCAGTGTTCAGCTCGGGGCTTCTTTAACTCATCTCAAGAGCCAAGCCCGGCTTAGGTTCACTGCCTAAAACCCTCTTCCCATCGCAGCAGCTGCCCACTCAGGATTAGTTGCTGACCACTACTGAGTCAAACTCACTTTGAAAAGGGGAAGACATACTGTTGCAGTTGGCTCAAGTATGCAGTTGGCTGGGATACGGGCACTAGAACGACAGGTTCCAGCTCCCTTGCTGGGTCACTCACCAAGTGTGACAGACTTGAGATACACCGGCTGCAGGAAGTGGGTTAACAGTGCCCCTTGCAGGCCGAGCACATTCCAGCGTAGGATTTTGTCACTACAGGACATGGTGCGGAGTCTCTCCCCGAGCCGAATGCCGTCCCACGTAGGCACAATGTCACTGGACTCCACTGGGATGGTGCCTTCCCCTGTCAGCGAAACTTGGTCAGACCCACGAGGTCCCTTGACCAGACAGCTCCTTGGCAGGGTATTTATGTTCCTTAGACTTGGCCATTGGCTACTCATTCATGTTTCATAGGACCTGCTATGTGCTGGGCATTATGCTTGGTGCTGGAAACGATGGGGAGCCAAATCAATAAGACTATGGTCATCCTGGAACATTATGGAGGTGTGGGGATCAAAAGGGAAACCAGCAAACCAATGCGTATGTAAGAATTCTAAATGGTAACCAGGCTCTGATGGTTATGAGGGAGCTGTGCTGGAGGACCGCCAGAGGAATCTCTTGGGATAGAACTATCAGGGGAGCTGAGACCTGAAAGAAGAACTGTGCAAGAGTGTTTCAGACACAAAATAGCAAAAGCAAAGGCCCTGGGGCAGGAAGGGGTCTCACTGTGCAGGGAGCAGACACAGGCAGTGTGACTGAAGCACATGTAAGCGCGCAGGTTTTGCTTTTATATGAAGTACAGTCGGGAACCACTACAGGGGGGTGTTTTTATGTTTAACAGCTCCACTGAGATCCAATTTCCCCACATAAAGCACATAATTCAATGATTTCAGTTGTGTAGGCATCATCATACCCAACATTAGAACATTACATCACCCCCAAAAGAAACCTTCTATGCATTAGCAGTCACTCTCCATTTCCCCCCAACGCTTTCCATCCCTAGTCCTAAGCAACTACTAATTTACTTTGTTTCTGTGGATTCCCGTAATTTGGAGACTTCCTGTCAATGGAATCATAGAATACGGGATCTTTTGTGACCGGCTTCCTCACTTATGTTTTCAGGGTTCACCCATGTTGTAAAAACAGCATATTGCTCTTTTTAATGGCTGAATAAGAGTCCATCGTATGGACATGCATCATTTTGTTTACTTGTTCATCAGAGGACGGACGCTGCATTAGGAACAATGCTGCTGTGAACATCTACACACGGTGTCAGTGTGGACATTCATTTCCATTTCTCGCGGGTGTATTCCTCGGAGTGAACTGCTGCATCAGGTGGGAACCCTGGGTATACACTTCAGGATTTGGAGCAAGGAAGTAACACAACCCAATTTACATTGAGGATTACTCTGATGGCCGTACGTGAAAGGCCTGAAAGGAACAGGACTGGATATGAGGAGAGAGTGAGAAGACATCAGAGGACAGTGGAGGAGGAGCTGGCAGACGAGGCGGCGGATCAGCCACCGAGCAGACAGGTGGGGGATCTGGCTCTGCTCTTGGGGCCTGGCTCTGCACCATTCTCTGGATTGTCTCCGCCCTCCCCCAAGGTAAACCTACCAATGCCAGTGGCTGCAAAGGTCAACTGCAGGAGGATGACTCCCACATTCTGACTTCCAGCAGGCTCTCTTGAGTTAGACACCAGTGAGGCCTGCCTCCTATTTGATCTGGAAGTCTCCCAGACTACCAAATTCAAAACACAATCTTGATCCTTCTGCAGATCCTCCCCACAGCTGGATCTTCCCTCTCCTGTAAACAAGGCCCTCCCCACCCGTGGCCCGGTTTCAGCTGGTGACCACGAAGGGACTAGACACCCGTGGCCCATGTCAGTACACCATCCACGAAGGGCACACACCAGGCCACGGCCTTCCTGTGGGAAAGAGGGAGGCTGTGTCACTCACCGTTTTCCACCTTGGTGCGGAGCTTGCCTTGTTTAGGATTCTCAAAGACAGGGTAGTGGCGGGAGTCTGTGCTCTCCACAGCACGGTCACTGCAGGACTTGTCAAAGAGGGCGCCATCCCCACACGGGGCCGTGCTATAAAACAGCGGTCTCCATTAAAACCGCCAATCGCAGCAGACCTCTCCTGTCTCGCCCGCTGCTCCCCTCAGCAGGGTACTTCAGTCAATCTGCCTGTTCTGCTCCCCACTCTGTCTCTGGTGAATCCTCTCACTCACCCACACCTCTAGCCTACACCCCAGCTCTTGTATGCATAAATAAATAAATTTTTAAAAAATAAAAAATAAAATGCGCCACTGCAGGAACTTCTCTCCACTTTCCCCAGACTCAATGAACAGGCAGATGGGCCAGAGGCGAGGAACTTTTTCTGAAGCTAGTGGAGGTGGGCAGAACTGTAGGTGAGGGTTGTTCCTCACCAGGATGTATACCTCAAGCAGAACTGGGTGTGGCCTACTGAATAAGCTCTGACTTATGAACCAGGAGAGCATCTGGACACCCAACCCCAGAAGCCGGGAAGGCCAGTTCTGGTGGCAACAGGGACTGTGCAGACCTGATATAGAGATGGAACGACACGGTCTTTTTAATTTGCAGCTTTTCTCCTCCCTTGGCAGGCTCAAATATACTATCCTTCGCAGTCTGGGGGTTGTATTTCATTAACTCACTGTAAAGAAACCTGTAAGGAAAAAGTCTGGTTAAAACAGGCTTGATTTTGGGAAGGCAGTTGCTTCTACAATCTAACCTCGAATAAGGAAAAGTAGGCCCCATGTGAGGAAAAGCCTCAGTGCTTCAGATCCTGTGTGGTTTCTCAGGTTGAAAGAGGTGGCAAAAAATTCTCCATGGGAGACCTCAGCATTTCTTAGAGCAAAGTTAGTCTGTGGGGTCAGTTTTACTTCTGCCAAGGGCTCTTCATTCTGGTGGCTGCAGGGATTCCAGGGCAGAACAAATGGATTCAAGACTGACGGGAGGCTGGTGCTTCTCCCTGAGCCTCTCTCTTCATAAAAGGTGAAGCTGGCAGGGCAGTGGGTTGTTTATGGGTCCTCCAGCGGAGATGGAACTATCTCATCCCGAAAGCCCCGAGGACCGAGAGATCATTTTGTGTTTTTTAAAAAAAAAGGCATGGAGTAGTGTTGGCAGAAAATGGGAGATCACTTAAAAGGCTGAGCAGGGGCCTCCCTGGTGGCGCAGCGGTTAAGTGCTGTGCTGTGGAGCTGTCAGCAGTGGCCGTGCAAGTTCGACGCCCAGCCGGGGAGAATCCCACATGGCGCAGCAGACCTCTCCTGCCTCACCTGCTGCTCCCCTCAGCAGTGTATTTCTGATCTGCCTGTTCTGCTCCCCACTCTGTTTCTGGTGAACCCTCCCGCCACCCCACACCTCTGGCCTGTACCCCAGCTTGTATGTATAAATAAATAAATCTTAAAAAAAAAAAAAAAAAAGGCTGAGCAGCAGGATGTAGCCCAGGTCACGGAAGAGCTGGATTCTCTAAGGCAGGGTCAAACAGCCCGGCCAGGCAAAGGCTGAGACTGGGGGTCACTGACCTGCTGCCAGGAGGCCGCCAGCTACGGGGCCCGAGTGGTGCCAGTCAATCTCGCTCACCTGATGAAGCCTCTTCGGGAGATGATCTCCGCGTGACAGTCGTTGACGGTTTCTCCCTTCAGGCTTAGAGAATCTCCTTTCACACAGCGATTCCCTGCAAAGGCATTGAAAGCAAATGGGCAATTTCCAAAGGAAAGCGATAATCAGTAGGGTAGAGTCTGTTTGTTCTTAAAGTCTGAAGGCAGAAACAGTCTCACTTTTCTATATCCCAACTCTCATATTCTTTTCTCAAGGAAACGAGATTTCATTTCCCATCCTGCATTAATGTGAATTTTTCCTCCCAGCGTTACCCTCACATACATGCGACTCCATCAGAGAATGAGGAGGAATGTTTCCAGGCACCGTGAGGGGTGGAGGGCTGGGGTCGCATATTTCAGAGCCCCCATACCTGTCCCCAAGCTGACCACGACACCCATGTCTTCTGAGTCTTTCTTCATGATGATGGCAGCCAGGATCTTGCGGCCAAGCAAGGAGGGCTGGAAACTATTGGTGAGAGCATTGAAGCACCGGTGGCTCAGCATGGCTATCTGGTCGTGGAAGGTGCTGCCTGTGAGAGGGAGCTGTGGGGACAGAGGCTGTGTCAGGGCCACAGAGCCTAGTCTGTGTCCGCCACGTTTCAGAGTGGACAGGGGCTCATGTTCTACTCGATGCGGGAGTCATCTTTCCCCCTCTCACATCTAGCGTCCCAGTTCTATGTTCTACTGAGGCTAATATGAAAGCCTAGGAATGAGTCACATGGCAAGCTAAGAGCCAGCTCCACCTAGGGAGGAGTTAGCGGGACCCCGAAAAAAGATAGCACCAAAAGTAGACGTCTTAACTGTCTTTGGCTTTGCTTCTGGGGACCTTGAGAGGAGGAGCATAGTTCTTCTGAGACTGGCCCCTGTCACTGGGGTTACCTCTGTGAAACCCATGCGTTCTGCCTTCTCGTTCTCCCCAATCAAGACGCGGAGAGCCGCATCTGCCGCTTCCTGCTTGCCTTGCTTCTTGCTGTGCGCACAGACGGCTGGGAACCAGCGACCCCCAACTTTTGCTTGGTAAACGAACCTTTGAGAGGAAAGAAAAGCACAAGACTTTGACAGCTGTTCCAGGGAAGGGCTAACTTTGCTTATGATGTGGCTGGTCTTACACATACAGACCGTCCATCACTGACGACAGCTGTTCCCAGGCAGCGTTTCCCCAGCCTTCAAATGTTCACAAACCACAATGTGATTTTTGCTACATTTGGACATCACTGGGACCATTCTTTACTCAGTATTTTTTTCTAAATTGACTCCTTTTAAATGTAAACACATTTTACAAGGAAACTTCATATTACTATAAATAAATGGAAAACTAGTATCATCATAAATTGAAGGTGTATGTGAAACTAAATAGGATAAAAGCCTGTTATTAAATTCTAACTAGGTATGATTGGCTGCAAAGACACCGGGTCTGACTTTATTAGAGGAAGACTAGTGAGTAGTAGAGAGGGTTTAAATTCACACTGACACCAGACATGCACTTTCTGCTGGAGCTGCGATGAGAAGGAAGTAGTTTTATTCCTACTTGAATGACTGTGTTTTAATGCTATCTGATTTTTTAAGTACCTAATTCCATTTGTTCACCCAATTCCTGCTTAGCTCAAGAGAACTTATCCTGGAAAGGTCAGAATGTCAAGATCTGCCTAAGATCAGGGAACCAAGCTTTTGTGAGGAGTCATTTTTGATTCCTGGGAGCGTCTAAATGGCTGTGCACTGGAGTTCTGCTGATGGTCCAGGCTACCAGAGGAGTAGCAAGGTGAGCAGCACCACGGGGTCACAAACACAGAGGAACAAAAACGAAAGGGACAAAACGGCTTGGGCAGCTACCACTCAAGGTTCAAGAATCCTAGCTTTCTACTGTTGAGGAACGAAGCTTTGAATCTGCCAACTACATATAAGAAAGGCTTCAAGATCTAGATTTATCAGTTCCAGCATCTGTTTTTATAGTCAACTACATTGACCTTATCACTATTCTCACTTATCCTAAGCAGTTGGATGCCTTCACACTTTTCTTCACCTGATGCCAGCAAGTTCATGCAGAACCAGTGGGCTGGAATCCAGGGAAGGCGAGGGAGAGTGGCATGGAAAGATACTGGAGTGGGAGAGAGGGCCAAGCTGTGTAGGATCTTTGTCCAGGGATCCACAGTTTTATGATTGTTCTTTGAAGATATATATCAAATATATTTATAAGATAAAAATTGTTAACTATGCAGTTAGCACCCTTCAGTTGCACTGTCTAACAAGGTAGCTTCTAGTCACATGAGGCTATAACTTCTAATTCTATATATTAATAATGCAGTTCTTCAGTCACACTGGCCATATTTCCAGTGCTAAGAATCACATATGGTGAGCAGCTAGCCTTTTCAGTGGTATGCTAGGGACAGAAGCCTAACTGGAATGATATAAGAAAGGGAAGCCAATACAGCCAACAAATATAAACAATTCTTTCAAGAAGTTTGGCTGTGAGGGGAGTAAAGGAATGGGGCGATACTTGGGGGGACATGTGGTTAAGGTTAAGGGAGCATTTTAAAAAGACGGGCATGAGCATGCTTAGATCTATGGCAGAGGCAGTAACTGATGACCGGACACCTGAACAAGTAGACAAGAGGGGAGGGACTTGGCACAGCTAAGGCAGGAAAGATGTTTCCTGATACAGGTATAAGAAGGTACAGACACAGGCAGGCAGTTGGACTTGGCAATGGTAAAATGAGGTACCTGTCATATTGTTATGCCATTTTCTTTTTTTTTTAATTTTTTAAATTTTTTTTTAATTTTTTTTTTTACATACAAGCTGGGGTACAGGCCAGAGGCATGGGGCGGCGAGAGGGTTCACCAGAGACAGAGCGGGTAGCAGAACAGGCAGATCAGAAATACACTGCTGAGGGGAGCAGCGGGCGAGGCAGGAGAGGTCTGCCGCGTCATGTGGGATTCTCCCTGGCTGGGTGTCGACTCGCGTCGCCGCTGCGACAGCTCCACAGCGCAGCGCTTAACCGCTGCGCCACCAGGGAGGCCCTGTTATGCCATTTTCTCAAGTAAGTGTGAATTAAGGTCATCAGTTTAGACTGAGGAAGAGGGGTTTCAGTGGAAATTTGAAGAGGCAAAGGTCCAAAATGGTTTCCTTAGAACAAAAACACTTTAGGAAAAATAATGAGAAGAGGGCACAAGCAGAGACAGGGCCAAGTGACACTCCTTTCCTAAAACCCTTCTGTGGCTTCCCACTGCTTGTGTGTGAGAACATTAGCAGGCGCAGAGGCTCTTGCAGGGGGCCCCATGACCCCTCCAGTCTGGTCAGGCATCAAGTTTACCTGTGCCCTCTTCTCCACCTCCACTGGCCTAACTGTGGTCCCTTCACCAGCTCTGCTCTCCTGGTGCCATGGAACTTATGGCAGACCATCTGCCTAGAACCTACTGTCCTGCTTATCACCCTTGAGGTCTCAGCTCAGTGCCATGTTTCAGGGAAGCCCCTCCCCTCTCCCTGCTAAGTCAGACCACGGGACACAGATCCTCGCTGCACTTGCATTCTTTGGAATATGCATCAAATGAGATCTTACACTCTTTATGTGAATACTGATTCATATTTGGCCTCTGCACTACAATAGAAAGTACTCTGTAAATATGTGTGGAATGGGGCCTGCCTAGTGGCACAATGGGTTAATCGCAGCACTATGAAGCTATCTAGAGTCACTGTGGCAAGAGTTCGATCCCCGGGCAGGGAAATTCCCACATGGCGTAACAGACCTCTTCGGCCTCGCCTGCTGCTCCCCTCAGCAGTGTATTTCAGTCAATCTGCCTGTTCTGCTCCCCGCTCTGTCTCTGGTGAATCCTCTCAACCCTGCACATCTCTGGCCTACACCCCAGCTTGTATGCATAAATAAATCTGTTAAAAAAATGTGTGGAATGAATAAAATTGGGAGATGAGGAAGCTACTGCTTTAGGTGAGAGCAAACAGTGGCTTCACCTAGCATGCTGACACTGGAGGTATACGGAAGTGGAAGGGACTGGGTAGGTTGAATAAACAGAACTTAAGGTTTGGTTGAGATGAAGGGATAGAGAAGACAATCCCCGGCTTCTGGCTTAATAGCCATGTGGACAATGGCATCGTTTACTGAGATGAGAAAGACCATGGAAAAGGAGCTTAAGGGGATAAAGTCCAGAGTTCTGCTGTAGACAACTCATGTCAGAGATGCCTATCCATGTGTCTAGATGTCTACCTATGCCAACGGGCAGCCTGACAGAGGAATCAGGAACTCTACAAAAGGCCTGGACTAGAGATAGAAACTTAGGATTCTCCAGCCTTTAGATATTAAAGGTCATGAAATCAGTTTATTGTGAAGAGGAGAAAAGGAAAAAAAGAGGACTCAGCATAATTCACATTAAGAAGGAAGTGTGTTACTTTATTATATGATAAATGTAGCTCCTCAATCAGTATTTTGCTCCTCCACACAATCTTCCTGACTCCCTAGGGGATATGGGTGCATCATGTCCCCACAGCCCATCCTCATACTGTGTTGTGGTTATGTGTCTGCACTACATTGAGGGGCAGGGATTTTTCATGTCTTCAATCTAATTCATAGGAAGTTCTTAAGATCTGATTGAACAACTGACTTGAAGTCCTAGGAAGGACTTGATAGAAGATTTTTCAGAAGAGAGAAAGGACATGGATGGAAAACTACCACGAAGGGTGACGTGAAGGACAGGGTAGGGCTCACTGGGCAAGGATCTAGCAGAAGAGCAGCCGGAGGGAGTTGGCTCCGCTCCTTCCCAGATGTCTTTAACCCACGGGCACATGCTCACTGGTCTAACGCGTTCTAAACGCGGCCTGCCATATGGAGAGGGGAAGAGCACCTCTTCTCCTCCTTCTAGGTTCAGGGTTCTAAACTGGGTCAAACTGGCCAAAGAGTTAATTTTTTTATTATCTTAAATGCTGCTACATATCCATAAAGAGTAACAAGTAAAAGAAAATTGATAAGGACAAGCCTGAGTAGTTCACAGAAAAGGGAATCCAAATAACAAACATGAATGGATTGATGACATTACTTACCATTATTAAGACAAACTTTTAAATAACATACCATTTAATGTGCTTTTTTCCTTAATGACTTTTTAGAATCAAAAAGTTGGATATCACACAAGTGAAAATTCAAATTTTTAAGGATATATGATGAAGTGTCCTTTTCCAGCAAAAGCTACCAGTCTTAACCCTTCAAGAAAATATTCTATGCATTTATAAGCATGCTACTTATATCTCATCTCACTTTACACCTCACTATTTCATCAACAATATACCTGAGGGCCTCCCTGGTGGCGCAGTGGTTGAGCGCTGCGCTATGGAGCTGTCGGCAGCAGCGATGAGGAGTTTGACACCCAGCCGGTGAGATTCCCACATGGTGCGGCAGACCTCTCCTGCCTCACCCGCTGCTCCCCTCAGCAGTGTATTTCTGATCTACCTGTTCTGCTCCCCACTCTGTCTCTGGTGAACCCTCTCGCCGGCCCATGCCTCTGGCCTGTACCCCAGCTTGTATGCATAAATAAATCAATCTTAAAAAAAAAAAAAGAAACAAAAACAATATACCTGAGACCATTTCCCACAAGATCATGCATTGCTTAAAGATGGGAAATTCATTGTTAAGTTATTTCATTGTGTGAATATTACAGAGTATAACGGTACAGACCTAGATGGGACATTACACACTGAGCCTGTATGGTGTAGCTTATTGGGACCATCACCATGTGTGTGCTCTGTCACTGATGGAAACATCAATAAACAACATACGACTGCAGATGTGTCTTATTCCTTTTTCTGGCTGTACAGCAGTCCTTCATGTGGCTGCACCCCAGTTTACTTAACCACTCTGCAAATGATGGAACTTTAATTTCTTTCAAGTCTTAGGCTATTATAAGCAGTGCTGCAATGAAAATTTCTGTACTCATGTCACAAACACATACGCATGCATGTATGTGCATGCGTGCGTGCGTGAAAGAGAGAGTGAGAGAGAGAGAGAGAGAGAGAGAGAGAGAGAGAGAGAGAGAGAGAGAATTTGTGGAGTTGGCACTGGTTGTTGAAGGCTTTGTTATCCATATCTGTCCTTGGCTATAATGTAGATGATGAACTGCATCATTCTTGCTGACAATGACAAAGTATAAGTTTAAGTTACTATGTGATGCTAAACACCTTTTCACTTATTAAAAATTACATTTCTCCTTCTGTGAATGTACAGAAAATAACAAAATACAAGAAAAGCATTTTTTTTTTTTAGATTTGAAAAGAACTTTTTTCTGTTAGATTCGAAGAGAATTTATATATTAAAGATATCTTAACCTTTGCTCTGCACCATTAACACCATTTTTCACATTTTAGGATGGCAAGATAAAAATCCTGATAATATATTAATCCTCATGTAGGGGAAGACTCATTCTTATGTACTACATAAACAGGTACAATCTCAGTATAGGAAAATTTGGCAATGTTAACTAGAATTTAAATATACACAAACATGTTATTCATTGCTACATTGTTCACAGTAGCAAAAGTGTGGAAACAATCCAAACATTCATCAACAGAGGCTGATTAAATCATGATAAATCTGTGCACTGAACACTATACCTAGTAGCTATACACAAAAAATATATAGTGATATGAATAATTCTCCAAGATAATATCGTTTTTTATAAAATGCAAGCCACACATCAATGCATGTATATACTTTTGTGTAACAAAAGGGGAAATATGCTTGCTTGGGTCTAAACAGATATTCCCAAAGGAGATACAATAATGTAAAGTTATCACATGTTGATAACTGCGGGAGAAAATATGAGCTGGGCCAAAGCAGGAACAAGTGAAAATGTTCTTTTATATATTGTTTTAATCTTTGAATAATTTTTTATTTTGAAAAGTCTATTACTCATACCCTCCAAAATGTGCATGACCTATAGTCCAGAAATTCCACTCCTAGAAATTTATACTGTTAACAGCTCTGCCCATAAGCAAAGACATGATGCAAGGACAGGCACTGCAGGCAAGTTTCTAATAGTGAGACCAAAGCCAATCAAAATGTGAGTGGAAGTTGCTAGGTGGGAGCTGCGATGGCGACAGCATTCTCTCTCTTAAACTATGTGGTAAGTACAATTTCATAAAAGATCCTTTGTATCTCTTTTGTAAAATACAACAATTTTTAAAATATAAGGATTTATTCTGTCAATTTATGTAGCTGTAAAGAAAGTCTGATACATCTAAATATGCCAACTGTAATGGTCTCTAAGACACACTGATAAGTAGTCAAGGAATAGAGTACAAAGTATAACATATTTTTAAGAAAACATGCTAACATATGCATGGAAATTTCTAGAAGGACTCAGGAAACTAGTGATAGTGAATGAGTCCGGAGAGGGAAACTAGAAGTCCAAGCTGGAAATGAGACTTTTCATTGCATACTTTCTCAGCTTGGACATTAGATGCCTAATGTACATTAGACGCCTAAAACATTAGTTCAGTGAAAAAAAGGGTAAGAGGATCACACTCACTAGAAGACTGATTGTATTCAGGAGACCATGGAAACAGGGCTGGGCTTTCCTTCAATGTGCTATTCCCAGCTAATGTACCCATTTCTCCCACCCCGTGACACATGGCCATAGCCTGGTACACTCACTTGGGCTCATGAGGAGGTCCAGACTGGTCAACCAACTTGAACTCAGCAGCAAAGCCGTGGGAGCGGGCATACTCTAACAGGCCGCCCACAGGGTTGGTGTTCAGGTATCTGACGAGCTCGCCAATCCTCCTGACCTTGTTGGGCATCACAGATTCCAAGTTATCAAATGATTCTGAATTGGTACTTCCGGGCTAAAGGAGAATTAGTCAAAGAGGAACCATAAATACGTAAGGAAAGTGAATGATTCATGGGCAGTTCGAAGCCACTCAGCTGTGAAAAATGAGCTGTATCCTTCTAGCAGGAAAACGGCCCCACCCACCTGCTCATCAGAGGATGTTGAGTTGGTTGCCTCCCCCTGCAGGGCCTTCATGGCTTCCTCTGCAGCCATCTGCTTTGCCACCTTCTTGCTGGGGGCACTCGCAGTGGGGAAAGTATGGGTTCCCACTGCAACACAGTACTGGAACCTAACAGATGAAAGGAGAAAGATTAAAACGGCTTTGATTAGAAAGACTTACCTAGCCTTTGTCGGACTGCCATCCTTTACGACTTGCCATTTCCTTGCACACATCACCTCTGTGCCTCAGCTCATGCGGTCACTGCTGCCTTGAAGAGCAGGTGCCTTTCACCCTCCTCCTGTCCCCAGTCTCTCTGAGCCTGGCTGACCCCTACTTGACCATTAAGCATCAACCTACATTCACCTCCTCCAGGGACCCTTCTCTTGAACACGTAAGTTTGCGGAACCTCAGAGCAGAGAGCTTCTCAGGTATGCCGAGGCGTTGTACCTTTTTGTCCCACCACCAGTAACCTCCACGCTGTGTATCTCTCTAGTGCTTGGTCCCTGCTTCGCCCTTTGAATTCTTAATCCCTATTTTGTGCTCCACAAGCAACAACCAAGCCCTTAAGGCCCCCCTTTTTCCATATTGACAACAGGAGTGATTGCTCAGTGAAATAATTTGCCATCTCTGAGGAGGCAAGAAGAAAATGTATCTCTCTCTTTTTTGAGAAAACCTCAGCAGAGATACATGAGACAAGAGATGTACTTGGGGTCATGGGCAGGGCCTTCTCTGGATAGGAGGCGGAATTCACAGGAGCTCCCCAACTTGTGCACACACTCAAGCAATGTAGTGACGGGGCTCTTCCCAGAAAACAAGGATGTTGCTGAAGGGGCGGTGGGCTGGGACTCTGCAGTCTGGAGAAAATGAAAGACAAGAAAAAAACAACTACTAAGAAAACAATGGCTGGTCCATCACAGCAGAGGAACGGGGATGGGGGAACCGCTTTAGCTCAACTACATGTTGGGGGCTGGCGTGGCAAAGGAGAATAGGGAGGGGTGAGTTATTTAAATGTTCTGGGTCTCATTTCTTTCTCTTTTTTTTGGCAGCTATTTTTGTTTTACTCCAACCTCTGCTTTACAACAAGGGGCAGAGTAAAGACATGAATAACAGCGCAAGTTATTTTAATTTTAAGTTAATAAGAGTCTACATTAAATGCATTATCTTACAAAATAATAACCCAAGATATATAAAAGTTGACTGAACCAATATTTGGTACTTCTACCACTTCCATGAACTTTAGCCTAACTAGTCCCTTCCCAAATATAAAATTAAAAGATGGCAAGCTATGGGTCTCATTTCTTATCTGCAAAGAGAGGAGCCTGGACTTCAAAATCTTTAAGGTTTCTTACAACTCAGAAATTCCATGATTCAAGGTAGGTTGGGAGGGGGCGCAAAGGGAACTGGCTATGCACGTGAGGAGGAAAGGTAGGCTGGGGAGCCAGGGAAGTGGGAAGAGTAGGAAGCTGACTCAGATACACAATCACAGTTGCTTAGGCTGAGAATGCACCAAGAGGGCCAGTTAAAATCCTGGTGCTTCTTCCCAGAGGGCAGGCCACCTACCTTCTCTGATTCTTTCTCTGCAGAATAGTAGTATGCCTCTTCTGATCTTCCACTGTCCTTGGCTTTAGCTTCCTCAAGCAGAATTGTCATGGCTTTCATAGCTGCATCCTGCTTGGCCACTTTCTTGCTGCCAGCTTCAGCTGGGGGAAATTCTCGGCCACTGATGACAACTTGGAATTTAAATCTTGATGGAAAGTGATTAGATGTGTGAACACTAGTCTAAGCCATCCCTTCTGCCCTCTCCAGAGATCTTCACTCTGGAATTTTCTGCTATACTAAGGGGCTTTTGCTGTGTGGAGGAGATGGAGGCTAAGCCAAGGGACTCCTGTCCCTTTGGAGGCTCAACCTGTCCCTACTTTTTGGAAACAGCAGCCAGTGAGTCTCTCCCCAGAGCTCATTCAAGCAAACACAACCACAGGTGAACTAAAACTAGCTCCGGGAAAACCCACTATCTCTTAGCAATGAATTAGGACAAAGTTTACTAAAAATGGTGAGCTAAGATCACTGTCATAGTCTTGTTAGCAACCAAAGAGCCTTCATCCTAAAGCAACTGTGGTAGCCTGGCCGCCTCATAGGCAGTTCCTAGAAGGACACGAAGGCCTCCTACTGTGCATTTCACACTCCCCAGTCACCCACAGGGATCACACACCTGTCACTTCTCAGAGCCTGTTTCTGTCCCCAACCTATTCTCAGAGACACAGCACTCTTACAGTTTGTTTCGAGTCACTCTACAGTTCTATTTGAAGTGTGAGATGAAAGTATTTGCCCTTGTTATGCAGAAAACCAAAAAGCATTTTTCTAGGCCTCTGGACTTAGCTTAGTTTTCCTTTGTTCAAGCTTTCCAATTTGTTCAGCTCTTTGCTCAATCTGAGATTTCATTTAGAAAAGTAGGTCAAATTTCTTATTTCCTAGGTCTTCTGAAATATTTGAACATGGCATCCATGTTTCTCATAGCTGGAGTCCAAAGAAAGGTTAACCACAAAGCCCCCTACTATTTCCAACTTTGGGGAAAGGGGTGGAGAGAAAAGAAAGCGATGACAGCCATCCGGTCTCTACTCCAAACTGAAACAATGCGGTTCTGGCCATGCCAGATTTTGGACAACCCCCCACACTCTTTCTTGTCAGCTCGTTTGAATGCTAGGGCAGGAATGAGTCACGGCTGGGAATCCTTACCCTGGTAAACCAGCCTAGATTAATAAAAAGGGGCATGTGCGCTCCCCTGCCCTTCCTAGGGCTCTGTGGCGTGCAGCCCCTCGGCATCAGTGCTCTCTGCTCCCCGCTAGGCCCTTCAGCACCTCCTGGACCCACCTGTCCTCCTCAGTCTGGAGGAGCCTACGGTGCAGGGCCCGGCCAGCTGTCTGAGTGAGGCGATTTCTTATTCACAGTTTAGAAGCAGGAGCAAGTGCTAGCCCACCCATCTGTGCAGAGGAGGTGTGTAAAATTAGAACCACCACCTTCAATAGGCAGGCAATGTGCACCATCCTTTCCCTTCAGGAGCTGAGCACAGTGGGGATTCTGGACCTGCTGCTGCTAAGCAGCACAACCCACCATTACTCTGTGTGCAGCCTGCCCCAACCCACCTGTTCTTGCACCTCTCTAGGGAACTCAGCTGGGGGAAAGGGAGAATGACACAAGAAAGGGCTGGGGAGGGCATTAAGTCTTCATTACCTCTGGCTTTAGGAGGCAGGCAAGACATGGATGCATGAAAGCTAGTCATCTCCAAAGCAGCTTCATTTTAGCCAATATTCAACCTCCCCCTTGCTCAGCCAAGATTTTGGCGGGTTCGAGATTCCCCGCTCAAGATCTGAAGAAAGGGCCGAACAAGGGTGATTTCACCCAAAGGCAGAAAGGAAGAGGGAAAAGACCAGGCCACCAAATGATACCAAACGAGTCAGCTGAACCTGTGTCAGGAGCAAGAGCGCCTGACCCCCAACCCTAGGTACAATTCCTGAGTGGTCTCTTACCGAGGTTCATGGGGTGGTCCACTCTGCTCTATCATGTTGAACTCACAGGTCTGACTAGCGAACTGAGCATATTCTAACAGCCCGCTGATGGGGTTCTTCAGCTGGCACTCGGTCAGCTTCTTGTAGGGCGAGCACCGTGGCAAGCCGTGACTGTAGAAGGAGGGCATCTCCATGATGGCACGGAACTCACCTGGCGCTGCGCGGATACTATTCAAGTCATCTGGGATGTCATCTGTGGCCCACTGGCCATTCTCAAAGTCAACATACCCTGCTCTTGAGGGGCCATTGTCATGGACAGGTGGCTTCAGTTTTATGGGCTCTGGTCTGGTCTCTTGCCTATTTTCTAACTTTATGACAGGTTCCTGGCCATTCTCCACTTTTTCTGTGGTCACCACACTGTTTGAGGCAGTTGACACAGGTAAGGTACAGGTGGGGAGTTCTGTGTTTCTTTTGGTCTCAGGAGTAGCAGCTTGAGTGGTTTCAGGGACACTGTTCATATTCCTCTTGATTTGGATCCTCTCTCTCTTCTTGTCAGTCAAATACCATATGGGTGGAGTCGTCCCCTGCCGATAGACATCCCCCTGCCTTTCCAAGTCGATCAGCATGGCATTTACATCTCGGGCCTTGGTGAGGCCAATATTTTTAGCCAAGTTTAGGGCCGAAGAGTTGGATGCATTGAATAGGTAGTCACAGATTTTCTCCTTGATCTCAGCCATATCAGAGGGCTCAAGAAGATCTTCCAAGTCAGGGGTGGGGCTTCTGTCTTCAGTTTCCAAAGAGGGGTCTGAACGTGGAGCTCTCGGGCTGTCTGCTCTTGCTACTTGGCTGTCCTGGTGCGGGGCTGGAACTGGGGCTGCAATTCTCCACAAAGGGGGCAGTCCTGCCTCCTGACGGAGCTTACCCTTCTTTTCCAAAGAGTACAAAATGCGATTAATTTCCTTCTTTGGGGCTCTGAGCTTGTGAGCCAGATCACTTGCTGTGGTGGCCCTCCTTTCTCCAAGCTCCTCCAAGAGCTCCAAGATCCTCAGTTCCTGGTCCTGGTTGATGTTCAGTTCACGGAAATTTGAGGAAAGACTATCAACACTTCTCCATGACAGAGTCCTGCCACGTGGGGGAGGAAACGGAAACGCTCTCTGAAATACCTGACTTCTAAGAGGCACACTGCTGGGAACACTCCCGAGTTCCAGTTGCCTGCCTCTGGCACGTGGTCCTGGAATCCTTGGCCAGGGTCCAGGAAGGACCGGCAATAGTAATGGTGTCTGCCCTCCAATTAGGGGTGCTTCTGAGAACTGCCCCTTGAGGAACCCTATTTGCTGGAGCTGCAAACTATTCAGATGAGGTCTTGGCCCCAACTGCTGATATATGAGCTTGCTGTCCTCATAGTCTTGAAATGGATGGGGGTGGGATCTATTGAAGAAACACCCCTGCAGAACAAGATGGAAAAGAAAGTCAATTAGGACTGCAGTGTTCTGCCTATGCCTTCCTCTTGCTTGGGGGCTGCACTGGGCTCCCAATGGGTTGACGCAGTGAGTAAGACTTATGAACCAACGTGGGTGGTTGGAGTGCCTGGGGACCCACAAAGGAAAAGAGAGGAGCAGGGGGCAACATGCACAAAGCTCCAGGAGCATACAGGGTTATGACACCTCAGCAGAGTCTCTTCAGTACCCAATTCATCGCTTTCCCTTCAAGGAATTGGGTACTGAAGTGACTCTGCTGAGGTGTCATAATAGTATTTTAGGGAGTGGAGAATGAATCTTTCCACTCATCAAAAAATAACCCTTCTAGGGCCTCCATGGCGGCACAGGGGTTAAGTCTCAGCGCCAAGAAGCTATCACGAGCAACTGCGGCATGAGTTCAATCCCCAGACAGGGAGCTAACCCACATGGTGCAGCAGACCTCTCCTGTCTCCCCGACTGCTCCCCTCAGCAGTGTATTTCAGTGGATCTGCCTGTTCTGTTCCCCACTCTGTCTCTGGTGAATCCTCTCACCACCCCACACCTCTGACCTACACTCTAATTCTTGTATACATAAATAAAAATAAATATTTTTTTAAAAATTACCATTTTAAGTTCAGAAAAACAAATGTTATTTGTTTCAAAAACAAGCAAGAGCAGAACAATTCCAAGGAAGTCAGGAACTAGGCCACTGTGAGTCCCCAGTCTCTAAACGCTATCAGTTGGATGGCTGTAACAAAAAAAGAAGTGTAACTCGAACCCCAGACTCCCCAACCTGGGGAGGGACAGTAGGACCTTACAGGTTGGTCTGCTCATTACTATCACCGATGGGAGGGCCAGAATTTGGTTTCAGGGTCTCCCCTAATTTGGGTGGGGAGTTCCTTAGGAAAAAGGCTCCCTGTCTTGAATTTCAGTATGGCACCCAGTCTCGAAAGGGACAAATGCTTTTACCCACTGAGCTAACATGGACATGTGGGGATGGCAGGGTCCATTCCTCAACAGCTCAACCCCCATGGCCCCCACTACCTCTAAGAGTCTCTCAATGGCTGCTCCCACCCTGTGTCCTTTGAACCCCATTCTGAACCCCACTACCCTATATTCTCACCTAGTGCCACAATTCACCAGAACGCCAGGCACCTGTGACCACTCCTGCCCACAGACCGATGGTCACCCTTTCCAGGTGCTACTCACTGGAGGGGGCTGGAGGCAGGGAGCACTTTGGAGATCCTGGGTGGACAGGGGGTCAGTAAATACCTGGCTACCTTTCCCTAGGGCTGACAGACTTGGGGGGCGTGAGGCACCTAGCAGTTGCATTTCCTCTAGCTTTTGTTTCCCTCATCTGATACTCCTGGAGGCACCAGGACTGTAGGCCCTGTGCTCCTTCCTTCAGCGTCCTCAGCCTCTGGCACAATTAGGGGATCTTCGCGCTCTTGCTGATCACACACACGGCATCCTGGCTGCAGAGTTCTCTAGTCTCTCTCTCATTGATCCCCACTTCTACCTTTCAGTCACCACGGCCTGCCCAGTTCTCACTGTCATTCTTGCAGTGGCCACCAAATCTCAAACGCTGGAATTATTCTCCTGGGGTTATCAAACTTATTCTGTGAAGAGGCAAATGGCTCTTTATTCACATGATGTAAAACTTCACTTACAAAAAATCCAAACACGGAAGGCTGCCTTTGTCCTGTGGGTTCTAATCTGCTGACATCTGCTCTTTGCCATGGCGACTGCACATCTTAAGGAAACCTCCACTCACATGACCCCATTGGTGCTGCGGGTCAGTTACTCTCAGTCCTTCCCTGTTTTGGGCTACCATGTGAAGCTTTAATATTTCCATTCTTTCTACATCTCTTAATTTAGCCTGGATCGTGGTCAGTTCCTTCTCTACCCAAGACCCATTGTCCCCTCTTACCTGTTTCAAAACCTTCAAAGGGAGCTAGAAAAGGACACTGACTCCTGCTCACAGGACACAAACCTTTCCACCCTTCAACTTTGGGTGGATTTTGACTATTGTTTGGTGGTCAGTACAGTTGAACACACTCTCACTGTGGATTGTGCTCTATTCTTTATTTTTAAAAAAAGATTGATTGATTTATTTTTGCAGAGAAGAACTGGGGTGTAGGCCGGGGGAGGGGGCGGGGCGCAAGAGGATTCACCAGAGACAGAGTGGGGAGCAGAACAGGCAGATCTACTGCATATACTGCTGAGGGGAGCAGCTGGTGAGACAGGAGAGGTCTGCTGCGCCAATGCTCTCTTCTTTAGAAATTCTCCACCCAGGGTTTGGTGACAGAGCACCAGAGGTCTCCACTCAATTCTCCTTTTCCTCTGTCCCTTCTTCTACCCTTGGCCCTAAGGTTCCATCTATGGGCCTCTTTTTCCTTCCCAAGTTGATTTCAACCACTCCCCAATCTAAACTAGCCTCTTAAGAAACAGCATTCATATCTACCTCCAGCCAACACTCGGTGCTAAAGCTTAAAACTTGAGTATCCAAATACTTAATCTGTCCTTCTAGCTATCCTGTCATTACTTCAAACACCACATATTGTAAATTAATCTTTCCCCTTCTCCTGCTGTTCTTATTAGCAACAGTATCATTCTCCTCTCAGTTATTAAGGCTAGAAACCTGAGTCATGCTTGCTGCCTTCCTTTCTCTCGTCTCCCACTCTAGCCAGGTAGCTGCCAAGTCCTAGCCTGTCTTATCACTTCTGTCTTGTCTCTTAATTTTGTCTTTTCCCAGTCCAGCCCCTCATTACCTCTGCCCTGCACTACAAGAGCCTTTAATCTTTCCATCACTCTACAGTCTCAACCCAACATGGCTGCTTCTCCCGCTCCTGCTACGATGCTGATCTTTCCTTACAAAACTCCTTAAATGTCATCCTCTTTGGATACTGCTGACTCCCCTCCCATCCCACAGGCATTTCCTCTCCTGAACTACCCAACTCAGTACCTGTTACACCCTTTCTTGACCTTTTATCAGTTACGATCTTTTTTTAATGGCACACAGATTGTAGTGTATCTGCAAAGTAGTTAACAATACTAGGTACTCTAGAAATTACACTCAACTCTCCACTCTCAATACCCCCCATGTTGTATTGATGGGGAAATGGGGTTGCAATGAACTCCAGGGTGTACTACTGGAGGACAAGGATAATACTTTAGTTATCTTTGCATTCCCAGCACCTGGTATACACATGAGCCTGAACCAACATTTGTTGAATGTATGCTTGCAGGAACAAGATACCCCTAGACTCACAATTCTACTCTCTTCTTGCTGCACACAACCCTTCCCCACACCATGCTGCTAGGCCTGTGTGTACAGGGAGTAAGTGCCTGGCTCACAGAATTGAATTATGGGGATTTCTCATGAGCTCTTCAAGGATGTGGATACACTAATTTTGTTTCTAAGCGGCTGAAGTCAGTTTCTAGCTAAATATTTTCTGGATTTAAACTGCCACCACTTGACCAAAATCTGCAAGACATTTCAATGTCAATCTACAGAAGAAAAGTTGACTAAATTATGACACATTGATGCTATGGAACAATATTCACATTTTAAAAAAAGTGTTAGGATATGTTTGTACTCACCTGGAGAAAATTTAGTTTAGATAAATTCAGTTTAGATAAGTTAAACACACAAAACACAAGTTGCAGAGTAATACATACGCTATAACTTTCATAAACAAAAGAAAAACCATGAACATGTAACATATGCATGTGCACTTGTTACCGGGCAGATCCCTCAGCAGTGCGAGCTTGCAGGAGCAGTAGGGGTCTTTTACCCTGCTGCTCCACACAAATCTGCTGTGGCTAGTTGACCTTTAATGTAGCAAGTGTATTTTCTGCACCCTTCCTCTGTCCAAACAAGTTTGTTGTTGTTAATGGACCTTTAAAGCAACAAGTGTTTCCTGTAGCCAGCCTCTCTCCCCACAAGTTAGTGGTGCCAATCAGACTTCTTTCCTGAAAGATGGGAGAAGTGAGGGTCAGGGGAAGAGCAGGAAAAGCAGAGCAGAGAAGAAGCAGCAGAAGAGAGAGCAGCAAGCCCCACAGAAGGAGCAAGCCCCAGAGAAAAAGTGAGCCCCTGAAAAGCAGAAGGGAAGCAGGGAGAAGAGAGAAGGGAAGAAGAGGAAACCCCCAGAAAGAGAGACAGACCAGCCCCAGAGAGAAGGAAGACCCCAGAAGACAATGACGCCGCTGGCTTCCTGAAGAAGAAAGACGATTCTAGACTCCAAAGAAAGAAGAGGAAGACTCCATGCCTGGAGTCCAGGGAGGAAAAGCAGCAGCCAGCAGCCACCCTCCGAGGAGGGAAAATTAGCCAGAGCACTCTGTCAGAGACTGGCCTCTGGTCCTGTCTCTGAGGTTGCCTGAAAGGAGCACCAAAGGCCCTGGGCCTGGTGTCTCAGGGAGCTGTTTGTTGGTGAGGGACCAGTAGTGAGCATCACTACTGTCCAGTGCAGTCTAGCACTCCTGGGGACTGGTGGTGACTCTGGTGGGATAGCGGGCCCCTTGTGGATGCAGTAAGCTGTTTCCCCTGTCTGTAAAATAAACCCCATGTTTGTTATTGTTCCTGTAGCCTGAGGTATCTTGCAATTGTGCGTGCAGGTGAGAACCCACAGTGACCTGTCCTCTTAGCAGGCACTGTCCTTCGATGTTTGTGGCCTTTTGGTGGCTCTTGCCTCAGAGCCTGGGCAGTTGTACCCTGTCAGCCCCACTTTCACACTCAGTAATGAATACAGAAAAAAGAATGGATGCACGAAATTTGTTAACAATAGTTATTTTAGGGCCTCCCCGGTGGTGCAGAGGGTTAAACCACAGTGCTGTGGAGCTGTCCGCAACAGCAACACAAGTTCGACGCCTGGCTGGGGAGCTTCCCACATGGCACGGCAGACCTCTCCTGCCTCGCCTGCTGCTCCCCTCAGCAGTGTGTTTCCGTCTATCTGCCTGTTCTGCTACCCACTCTGTCTCTGGTGAATCCTCTCTCCGCCCAATGCCTCTGGCCTGCACCCGGCCTGCACCCCAGCTTGTATGCATAAAATAAAATCTTTAAAAAAAAGTTATTTTAGGGCAAGATTAGATGAAGATTATTTTCTTTATACCCCCTTAAATCCCCTAAGAGCCAGGTCAAGCCAAACAGCCACTTGAGAAGAGTCCTTTGAGAGCCACTGAATGGGGGTGAGAGTAACAAGGATGGGACACCAACTCATAGCCATCTTTCCTAAGCCCTCACCTTATCCAGATGATGCCTATTTATTACGTAAACTACGTAACAGGCCATTCAACCTTCAGCACCTGGCAAAAAGTTCACTTTCATCTAGTCTCATACATTTAGGTGAAGAGATAAGCGTCCATCTTTCTCATATGAGGTCGACAAGGTATTATGCAAGAGTGAAATAACACCTTTCCTTCAAGTCAGGTGCCCCTAAACCTTTCAAGGAAGGTGTGTACACACACACACACACACACACACACACACACACGGTATATATATCATATATTTAACATAAATGCATATGTATACACTATAATCCTTATAAAGAAGTGTATATTCATATATTTAAATACATATTTGTATGAATTAAATATACAAAAATATAGAATACATACACATATTTACATACACATGTATGTCTTTTTTAAACTGAGGTATAATTTACAAACAGTAAAGTTTACCCTTTCTAGTGTATAATTCTACAAGTTTTGACTACTTACAGTCAAAGCATATATAGTTTTAAAGCTATCACCACAATCAAGACATAGGACATTTCATTCCCTCCAAATTTATTTGTACTTTGCAGTCAGCTCCTTCCCCACACTCAGCACTCCTGGCAATCACCAGTCTGTTTTCTGTCCATCTAGTTTTTTTTTCCGGAGTGATCTTTTGAGTCTAGCTTCTCCAGATAGCAGAATACCTGAGGTTTAGCCATGATGTTGGCTTAGTAGCGCTTTTTTTTTTTTTTGGAAGTATTCCATTATATGGATGTATGTCCGTTTGTTTAATCACCTGTTTAAGAACATTTGGGGGTTTCCAGTTTTTATCAATAAAGATTCAAGGTTCTCCTAGGGATTATAGACTTTCTTCTAGAGGTTAAGAAGGACTATTTTTCATTTCCAGGCTTTCAGGAAGTGGAAAGAATGGCTGCAAACAGAGGAGGCTGTTAACAACATGTGGTCCAAGTGGGGGAAAAAGGTGCGACAGCAACGGGGTCCCAGCAGAGAGGGGGAGTGTTCTCACCGGGCTCGGATCTTGCTCCGCAGAGAGGGGGCATTTCCCCCACAAGTCCTCTTCTACCAGTGCTAATTAGCATGGAGTCGTAGCGTAGCACTTGTGCTTGGTAAAAACACACACCCCACCCGCCGGCATTTTAGGGGCACACGCCGCAAGTGAGGTATAAGATGAACCCCAAGCGAGCAAGCGGTGGGGCGCCAGCGTCGCCGGGGCCCCCGGCGGGCTTACCTGCTTCCGCCGGTCCATGGCGCTGCCTAGACATGTCGGCCGGGCCGCGGCAGCGCGACCCTCCACCCTCCTCTGGGAGGGGCGCCCTTCCAGAGGTGGGCTCCTTCAGGACCCGCTCCCACTGGCTGCTTCCTCTCGTAGGGGGCGCCTCGAGACCCGACGGCAAAGCCACCCGCCCGCAGGGCGAGCTGGGCTGTTGAAATGGCTCCAGTTCAATTTCACTTTCGTTTCCGCAGAAACACTTCCCCGTTCTGAAAGTTAGGCTGAGAGGTGGGGTTTAGGCAAAACTAGCCTGAGCTGCCTGGTTTCACGCAGATTACAAATCTAATCGTCTCCTTGCAAGAGAACTGGGCTAGATACTTTCTTTAGGAAAACAGCTGTAAGAACTGAGCTCAGAATTCCCCTCGCATGGCCCTCTCCGGGATACACAGGATAAAGGAAAACAAAGAGAAATCTTAAGACTGTTAAAAATATGGTGGTTACTCAGGGAAAGTGGATGGGGAGAGGATGGAGATTACAAGTGCCCCTGTGGTAGCTGGAGGCACTGGGATTTGGTGGTGGGTATGAAACCGGTGGGGGAAGGATACAGGGGTGCCCAGCCCCTTCGTGGTCACCAACTGAAAGCAGGGTTGATGAGGCACAACTGCCCAGGCTCTGAGGCAAAAGTCACCAAAAAGCCCCCAAAGGCCAAAAGGCCACAAACAACAAAAGACAGTGCCTGCTAAGAGGACAGGTCACTGTCTGTGGGTTCTCACCCGTGCGCATAATTGCAAGTGTTACAGGGCAACCCCAATATAAATGGGGTGCCTGCCTGGGTTCTCACCCGGAGGACCACCCTCTTACACAAGGAACCTCAGGATACAGGAACAACAACAAACATGGGGTTTACTTTACAAACAGGGGAAACAGAGCTCACTGCCTCCACAAAGACACACTAGAAGCCTGGCACTGAGTAACTGCCTGCCAGGTAGGTGCTTGTCCTCTGCCTCCTAGGGTCACACTCACCTGACCAAGAGTCTCTAAAGTGGTAGGGGAAGAGCAGACCTTGCTCCCAAGAGATGGTTATTGATTCATATTCCCAGGATATCCTAGGACATCATAAATAAGAGAAGGGATAACAGTAAAAAGGGGCAAATAATGACTAGAGCAAATGAGCAAATTTAGATTTTTACATCATGAAATATCCCCAAGGTCACCATTCATTCCATTTGAGCAGGGATTAATAAGTCTTTCAACCCCTTGAAGTGCCAGCTTTACGTCCTTAATCTGGACCAGTAAGTATTATCTCCAAGTTACAGATGTGGAAACTGAGGCTTGCCTGTGTTACATTGCTGCTAAATGCCAGGGCTGATAAGTGAAAAGCTCACTCTTGACCACTCTACATTTGCTCAGGTTACACCAGTACTTTCCAAAAGAAATTTTGTTGTCTAGAGGAAAAAGAGTCAACTGATTTCTTGACAAACATATATATCTGTTCTATTTTGTTCAAGATCTCTAGGAAAAGATTCTATATATCAATTTTAGTGCTCAACAGCCCCCTTTATCCCTTACCAGTGGGAAATGTTTTCGAGTTTAATCTCAATTTTATTTCCACTGCTTATAAGCTTCACAATGCAGTCCCTCCCCAGCATTATCTCCAGTTGACACCTCTTCCCTCCTTTATTGCCCTCTCATTCTATTCACAGTCATCCCGAATTACATGTTTCTAGTGTAGGTCATACTCTTTCTCCCTCAGTGCCTTTGCACAATCTATTTTGTGGCCTAGAATGCATTTCCTACAGTGCTTCTGGTAAAAGTTTTTCAAGATCTGTTTCAAAGTTTACCTCTTAGGAGAAGCTTTGTCCCACCCTGGGTTGGGGATATGAGTGCAATTTTGGTTCCTTATTTTGTACTTCTGTTACTCAACACTTACTTGCAACTAGAGCACTTTCACTTATTCCACAGAAATTTACCAAGCACCTAATATATGCCAGACATTATGTTAAGCACCGAGCACATCCCATGTATAACAGCCCTGGAGGGAGGGAGGAAATATAAACATGTGCTTTAATCATCACAATGTTATGAAGTAACTGAAGTGTCTCTCTCTCTCTCTCTCTCTCTCTCTCTCTCTCTCTCTCTCTCTCTAAAAGCTGTAAAGCCTTCTCCTCAGGGCAGGAAAGATCCCCTACAGAGTGACCTTCAAAGAATTGGTTACTTCACTGAAAATAGACCATTCAATAGAAAAAACAATGGGCAAAACAGCAGGAAACTTCACAAGAGGAAATTTAAAATATCAATAGACATATAAAATAGTGCTCAATCTCATCGGGGACAGTGATAAAACACCGAGAGATCAGACCAGGTAGGAGCAAGCTCCCAGTCATCACAGGAAGCTAATTTCTCCTTGTCTAGGAAAGGTCTGAATATACACACTGACAATTCAGCAACTCCATGCTTAGACCTGGATATTAGTACCGGAAGGTCAGTTATTATTCCTGAATTTCCAAAACGGAAACAACCCAAATGTCTACTGTCATGGTATCACTGCTAAATTAAAAAACCCAAGCCCCCACTCCTTCCCCAAGAGGCAAGTCTGGGAGGCTTGAATGGATAAAGGGAGTAGATGGGACTCCCATGGGAATCTGGACATTAAGAAGATGATCTGAAGAGCTGATGATGCTAATTTATGCTAATTCAGATTATCAGTCAGGACACACCCAAGACTAGTCACCCTAACCAGTCAATGATGGCTGGAGTATAAATAGAGCTTCTGGACTCTCACAGTATGTACAGTAGACCCACCCTGTCTTGCCCACTACCTCTCTTAGTAGTGTATTTCAATAAATCCACCTGTTCTGTTCTCCAGTTTACCTCTGGCGAATTTTTTCACCCATGCCCCTAGTCTACACCTGATTATTCCCCCATGACATCTACTAAGTAGAACTGGTAAATGGTGGCTATGCCTATGACAGAATATTACACAGCAAAAATGAAAGGATCGTAACCACATAAAATAGGTGGCTAATTATTTAAACATGCTATTGAGTGAAAGAAGCCATATTAAGTATGGTATGTCTCCACTTACATAAAGGCCCAAACCCAGCAAACATAGTAAAGTACTGCAGTAAAGACAGAGGCAGCTTCCTCAAGGGAAGAGGAGGGGATTTGACTGGGGAGGAATATCCTGAATGCTGGTAATGTTCTAGTTCTTGATTTGGAAGGTGGTTGTATGTGTTTGCTTTCCACTGATGCATTAAGTTATACAATTATACTTACTATACTTCACAATTTTTAATGATTGAAAACAAACCCCATGCAGCAATTCCAATCTATACTCTGATATTCTACTTTCCAGTTAAGTAAAATGTACTGTCTTACCTCTGCTTTCCTCCCTTCAGGCTAAACAACTGCAGAGCCTTGAACCCTCATTAATAATGGTCCAAAAGAGCCTTAATCACAACTACCTTGCAGGAGAGGATGTATTGCTATGGCCTTCATCCCTTTTAATCTAATTTAGGATGTAGTAGAGAAATATGTTTCCTAAACACAGGGTCAGTTAATCCTTGCAAGAACAACAACTGCTCTTGATATATAATCATTGCAGCTCAAGTAACAGCTGACAGTCTTATTCATAAACATTTCATTGGCTCCCACAGAGTTGTGAAGTGGTGTCATAAATCTTTCTGCAGGTCTCTTGTAGGGACTTGGAAGGATGAATAAAGATCTTTAACCAAAGTAACAAGTTGGTTGCAGAAAACACAGACAAGCACAGTCAAAATTACCCTGATCTTCTACTGTGAATTGGGAGTTTCCCTCCGCAAAAATCACCAGGAACCATGAGCACTCTTGCCCTGCCTCAGAATGCCCCTCTACCCCCGGCAATCAATCTACTGCCCAGCTGTGAAGTAACCCAAAACGCATCTCCCCCTGTGTTTAGACACCTGGGCTGCTTACTAACAACCATCTAAATAAATGACTAAGAATTACTATCTAAAATTAGGTATGTATAAAAAAAAGCCCTCACTCAGTATTCTGGGAAGCCTGGCTTCCACACAATGCCAAGTTCCAGCTCCATATGTGCTTTCCAGGGTCCAGACTTCTCCAATTATGGGAAAGGACGCATTATCATCTGGGTTACTGAGTTGATTTTAGTTTCCAACGCCTGCTATTCTTGTTTGTTTAGTTTTTTAAACTATAAATAACAGTCAGTCTGGCTTTGTAATGAATTGTCTTGTTGTGGATCTTCTGTTTAACCTTACTGTGTGCAGGGGTACACATTTACAACAGTCTTCTTTTGTCTAAATATCCTATAATCAGACTTTACTGCACATATGAGCTATATCCAATTGGATCATCTATCTCCCTATCATAAAGCAAATGTCTGCAAACCCCCTAAATATTTGCTCAGACAATAGCGCAACAGAAATGTACTGCCTGTGAGTATATGCTACTTGCAACTACTGACAAAAATGTATTAAGTTACTGAGTTATTTTTAGTATTACAGCATTATTTTAGAATAGAAGAGGCACACACACAAAAAAAAAAACTGTTCTTATAACTCGAAGGAAATAAGCAATTAAAAATAACAAAAAAATAAGCAATTAATAGAGATGCTAAGCACAAATTAATTGCTCTCCTTTTTGGGATCTTGTTTCTTTTCAGGTCTTTATCACTGGTTTTTTCATTCTGCTGAAACAGCAACTGCCACATCGATATAATTTTCAAAATTCTCAGGGTGTTCCCAAAATAACCCAAACTTGCTTTGCTAACCTGGAAGGCTTTCTGTAAACAGACCAGAGTTGCCAAACTGGCTGAGTAGTGTTCTACAGCTGTATTTACGGTAATGTACAGACTTCATGTTAATGACTAGACTGGTTTTTGAAGTTACAGGAAAGCAAGGACTATCTCATTTTCCTCCAGAAGAAACAAAAGTCTCCAAAAGTGGCTGAGCGCACAATCAAAGTTATCCAGCAAATAAAGAGGAAAAGCAGTATTTATCAGTGTCCGGTACTGTGATGGTAGCTATTATCATATATTAAATATATAATATTGTAACAAGGTGGGCCCCAGGAAAAGGGGAGTTTCCAGTTTCCCTGTCGACCCAAAAGAGGGTGAGACTGAGCAGGGAGAAGAAAGAGCTGGAGAGGAGCCTGGGGAAGGAAGAAAGAAGAGCCAGAAGGAGACCCAAAGGAGGCACGTGGAGGAGAGAGACTTGTGAAGAAACTGTGCTTGCTTCTTGGTCCTGGACTGGTTGAAACAGATGAGAGACCCGTGGGGAGGTTTAACAATGGCCGCTTTTATCTTGATTTTGATTTTGCTCTTTTCCTCCCAGATTTGTCTGGCTGTTTCTGACCCTTTTCTATGGGTCCCCACCAGAAGGTGCTTTAGACTTGTGGCAGGCTTTCAGGCCTTGTTTTGGGCCAATCCTGTTTGGCTGGACTTTTACCCAAGAGGGGAAAGGTAACTTTGGGTGCTTGATTTGGAAACTATATTCTTCCCCTTATCTGTATTGCACACCAATTGGATTAAAGTTCCTTTTCATTATAGGTCTGTATGTTTTGTCTTGATGTGGCAGATGGCAGAACCTATTTAGAGCAGGCAGGTTTGGGGGTTCTGGGGTGCTCCTCTCCCTGCCCTGTAACAATATCAGTAGTAATGCCTCATATGAGACATTTAGTCTTTTAACTCCACAAGACGCCCCTATAAAACTGTGGATTTGTAACCGGGACTGCAGGGCAAGACTGGATTTTTCCATTGCTGTGTAAGCAGCAGGAACTGTTAGAAAAATACGATGGGTTTACCCACCCATACCAAAAGTTGCTGCCTGTGGGCAGTCCCTCCCTCAGGTGTCAGGGTTAAATGGTCCAATTAGGAGTTATCAGTTAGGGTGGCTGGACTTTGAAAGAGAATATAAGGTAGTGCAGGAGCCAGCTTGGGATTCCTCCACCACTCCCCACACACTCCAAGATCCTGGACTCTTGAAGTCCCATCTGTCTCAGAAAGAAGGTTCCCAGCAGCCAACCTCCAAAGAGAGAAACTGAAAAGTTTTTGCAGCAAGCATGAGGCCGAACTTGCCTCCAGTCCTGTCACTGCCACAGCCTGGAATGAGCACCAAAGGCAAGCCTGGCCTGGTGTCTCAGAGAGCTGTTTAGCTGCTGTCTGGCATCACCTTGGTGCTGCTGCCTCCATTGTCGTTTGGTCCAGTGTCCAGCGCTGCTGATCCCGACCTTCAGACTGTTGCTGCAGCATCATCTCAGTGGCCCCACCAGTGAGCGCCTATGGCCACCACCCTGAGCTGTATCTCGACCTGCCACTTGCCCACTGTTACATGCTCCAGGTCGTTGTTGGAAAGATGGTGCCATCTTGGATGAGCAGTCTTTTGTTTGAGACTTCCGAACACTATAGACACTATCTATGGAGTAGTCAGCCACTCATGGCCTTAGTATCTCTGTTTCCCCTGTTTGTTAAGCCCCCTTATTGTTGTTCCCTGAGCCTGGGGGACCTTGCAATTTTGTATGCAGGTAAAGAATACACAGTAACCTGTCCTCTGTTAGGCACTGTCCTTGGGTGGCTGTAGCACCCCTACAGCCCTGTTTCAGTTTTATACATTAACCCTGACTTCTTTAAACTGCCTCTACTTTGTTAGACTGGTCTGGCATTAGTACCTGACTGACTTCTAGTTTGGCTCTGGCTAGCACAGATTCAGCTACTGGCCTACATTTGGGTTTTCCTTAATCAGGATCCAAAGCTGGGAGGTGAAGGGGCTCACACTTTTCTCTCCCCTTCTATTTCTTCGCTAGCACCCAGCCTGTGAGTGGATGGACTCAGGCCCACCTTCCTGCAAGGGCACTGTCTCCATCTTTACAGCTTGTAGGACGCACAGGAGACAAGTACAGTTCTGTTCAAGGCAGGTTTGAAGGTAGCCTTTCCCCCAGTTCTGCAGTGTTTCCTAGGGAAGCAAGATGATTTCACCAAAAGCCAATTTGCGGTAAGTCAATTTGCTAAATGGCCAATTCCCTAAATAACCAATTTACTAAATAACCAATATGCTGACTTTACTTTTTCCCTTAAGCTCTCTAGTCTTAATTGATGAGTTTTTATTCTGTCTTCATAACAGTATTAGCGAAAATGTACTCTATCTCCCTGTTTAGGTAGTGCTGGAGACTGGGGAGAGGACTGGGGAACAGCACAGTGATTAAGAGTAAGGGGCTTCTGTAGAACTCTCTCTCAGTAGATGGAGTCTCTGGAATTGATTTAGAGTCATTGCCAGGTGTCTGCAGCTTTCTTTCCAGTTGTTCTAATTCCAAAGGTAATAAGGCTTTGCTGTTCCTAACATGTCTTTAACTGTATTTCCTTCAGCACTGAAAATTTCACAAAAAGTTCCGTTTACACATACAAAGGAGAAGGCTGTGTGAAGATGGCAGAGGGAGATCTGAAGACACTGGCATGAGTGTATCTTTTTTGATTGCTGAATAGTATTCCATTGTGTATATGTACCATATCTTGATCCAGTCATCTATTATTTGGGCATCAGGGTTGTTTCCATATCTTAGCTAAGTAAGTAAACAATACTGCAATAAACAGGGGTGCGTGTGTCCTTTTGGATTAATGTTTTTGTGTCTTTTGGGTAGACTCCCAGAAGTGGTATTGCTGGGTCATATGGAAGCTCCATTTTTAGCAGTTTGAGGAACTGCCATATAGCTTTCCAGAGTGGTTGGACCAGTGTGCATTCCCACCAGCACTGTAGGAGAGTTCCTTTTTTTCTACATCCTCGCCAACATTTGTTGTTGCATTTTTTTAATGTGTGTCATTCTCACTGGTGTAGGGTGGTATCTCATTGTGGTTTTGATTTGCATTTCTCTGATTATAAGTGATGTTGAACTTATGAGCCAGAAGGAAAGAGAAAAACATCTTATGGTTTCACTTATAGGAGGAATATAGGGGAACCAAATAAGAGATCAGGAGGAGAAAATAACAACAACAAAGACAAAAACTAGTAGGCAACCAGAAATGAGAGACATTCAGCGAGGGAGACGGAGGATTAGGGTTCAAAACGGGGGAGAAAAGAGCACAAGGGACTATGGTGACGGTCACAGGTGAATTGGTGGTGGGTAACTCACGGGGAATACACAATAATGTAAAATATATAAATATAAAAATAATATGTGTGTGTGTGTGTGTGTGTGTGTGTGTGTGTGTGTGTGTGTGTGTGTAAAAGCAGCCAAAAGAAGCAGTGGAGTGTGCTGGTGGTTTTCCAACCCCACAGCCCCACTAGGGTTGTAGCAGCAAGGTCACCCTGACCAGAGCAGAATCTCTGGGGCTTTAGCAGTAGAGGCCACCCCAAGCCCCTTGGCTCCTGGTTCAGAGCCATGGGGAGGAAACTTGGGCCCCATGGGAGCAGTTCTGTTACTGCAGCTCCTTGGAGCTGTAAGCAGAGAGGCCCACAGAGTGCCAGGCCAACATGGTGGGCTCCTAGCGGCACCATGCCTGCAGTTGCTGGGACACTTATCTCAGCACTGCTCAGGGCTCCCCTAAATTGTTAAACCCAGCCCCACTGAGGCCTGCTCTGGCTCATAGCCTTCCTTGACCTCAGTGCATGTTGGGTCTAGGAAGGGACTAGGCTTGTCCTTCTTAAGTCTGGTGCCAGGAAAAGCACTCCTGCAACTATGCAGGTGCCTCTCGTTTTCTCTCTCCTTTTCCTAATAAACCTGTCCTTTTAAAATATAAAAAAAAAAAAATCCGGTGCCAGGATCATAAATGGGCCAATTAGGTTTGAACTTTCCAGCTGTCATTCAAACCTTGTGCTCATTATGCAAACTAAAAATGGGAGCAAGTTGATTGGAGCTTAATAGCACCAATCAAACATGACTGAAAAAATGATTCAATCAAGCTCATAGGGTGGGGACTCTGAAGAAGATATAAGCAGAGCGAGCAGTCAGCTTGGACTCATTCTCCAGACAGGCTCTGAAAAAGGACTCAGCAGATGGCCTCTGGAGAGAAGAACATTGAGCAGTCAGTCTCCAAAGAAGCATTGAACAGACGTCTATGGCATTGGACGGACTCAGAGACCTTCTCAGAGACCTGGCTACTGTACCTGCCTCTCACTCCACTGTCAGCCGGGTCTTGGTGTCTCAAAAAAATGTTGGCTACTGGCTAACATCAACAACTTACAAAGAGCTGTAACACTGGTGTCTCTGACACCACCTCCTGGTGACCAATGCAGACCAGCATTGCTTACCAGTAGTTGGCAATGTGTTCTAGCTACCTTTGAGAGCTGTCCACCGTTTGATTGTCCAGCACCAGGGGGCCACTGAGTCCACTGCTATCTGGCCGTGTCTGGTGCCATCCAGTCTGGCCTTCAGACTGTGGCTGCAGGCCTCGGCAGCTCCACTGGAGAGCATCTCCAGCTGTCACTGTGAGTTGGATCTTGGTCCAGTTTACCAGTATGCCAGCAGCTCCAGATCCCCGTCACAGGGACAGGGCCATCTTGCACAAATGGCCGTTGTTTGGGACTACTGGGCACTGCGTACATTATCTGAAGTGAGACAGCTGGCCACTTGTGGCCTCAGAAACTCATTTTCCCCAGTCTCCCCAGCACATGTGTATGAACCCACAGTGACCTATCCCCCTCATAGCCTCTGGAGGGAGCACAGCCCTACAGCAACTCGATTTTTCTCCAATATCACTGATTTCAAATTGTTGGTCTCAAGAACTGTGAGAGAATAGATTTCTGCTGTTTAACAACACTAAATTTGTGGTAATTTGTTACTGCAGTTGTAGGAAACTTTTATCTTGCTGGATGGTATAAACCAGGCGGCTCTGAGTTCAGGACTAGCATAGATCTTGTTCTGCAACTAGGGATTTCTGCATTTGGAACACAGAGAAAAAAGGCTGAACCAGACCAGCTCTCCAAGACAATATGTGCACAGTCATAATTTCCACTTTCTGGTTAAATTAATCAGTGCGGCCTGCTCATCATTGTCCAGCAGATTTAGAGCTTTTTGTTTATCTGAAAAAAAAATGGATATTTCTTTAATCTAACAAAGACGGTCTATCACAAACAACCAGCCAATAACATTTAAAATGGAATAGACATTTACACTAAATTAAAAATAAAATAAGGAAGACCACCATACCACTAATCTCTTATTTCCTTAAATTTGATATACAATGCTAATATTTCTGATATTGGACTGTGAATTATTGTATGCATGCACATATCAGATAATAACCTCTAGTAGCTATTTAATTAATAGCATAGTCTTATGCCCAATAGTGTTAGAATCAAAGAAATACAAAACTCAACACTGTTTTGGAAATTCTAGCATATACTGTAACACACAAAAAAAGAAATAAGGAATAAACTATTTTTTAAAGATCTAATTGACTTTATTAAATGATTCATGAATCAGGAAGAGTCCCATCTAGCAAGCAGAAAGACACTGCCTGGAATAAACTATTTAATAGGAGAAGAAAAATAGATTATTTGCAAATGATAATATCATAACCTTAGTTGGTCCAAGAAAATGGAAAAACTCCTAGAATCAATATTAGTTAAGTAACATGGCTGCATATAAGGGTAATATACAAAACACAGTGATTTACTTACATGTAGCAGAAAAACACTATATTTTTAAGAGCAATTTTGTTTTTTAAGAGAAACCTCTAGGGATAATCTGAAGAATGTGAAGAGCCTAAATGTGAAAATGTACAAAATTCTGCTGCAAAATATATGTCTTAAATAGAGGACACACCAGCCCCAAATGAGATGGCCGAATAGTTTATGGATGCCAGCTAGTGCCAAATTCAGTAACAATTTACTGCAAATTCTAATGAGGTTAGGAGGCAGTAGGGAGTAGATACCCGATAAAACGATTAATTTAAATTTCATAAGAATGTACAGGCAAGAATGGCCAAAATATTTTTTAAAAAGAAGATAGCTACACTAATCAAATTAAATCACATTTCTCCAAATAGAACCTAGTGTGTCTACAAATCCAATGCATTAGAGGCAGCCAAATGCAGCAGTGAGGGGAAGAAGGGTTAGTGGACAGATGGAGCTGGGCCAACTGCCTTTCAGAGGAAAAAACTTAGAGCACTGTTGTATGTAAATAAACTAAAATAAATTACAAATTTATTAAAGGATTATTTGTAAAATATTTTAAATAAAATCACTAAAAGATGAAGTCAGTGTGTATGATTTGTTCTGTTTCACAACAATGGAAGACATCACAAAGGAGAACATCTGTTCACTGCAGATAAATTTTTGTATTTCAAAAAAGGCAACATAATGTTTGAAAATGTTCCCAGAAAAAAAAAATGTTACTAAAAAAGATGAAAATAGACAAGGAATCACAGTCACAACACATATGCAAGACAGTTAATACATGTATACGTGTGCAGAAAGCCCTAGAGGTAGCACATACCTTTGTAGTGCTCATATAAGCCAGTACTGTAGTCCACCTTGTAAACCTCACAACCAAATTGTGAGAGAAGTACAGTTATTTCCCAAACTGCAGAGGAGGAAACTGAGGCAGATTAAAGTCATACAGGTTGCTGAAGGTAACACAGCCAGTAACTGACAATATCAAGATTCAGACTCAGACGTTTTGGCTCCAGAGCAGGTGCTCTTGACCATTACACTTTGCTGCCCTCACTAAGCGCAGTCGATAAAAATACACAAAAAGGAAGTACAAATATTTGGGAAATATTCAATTGCATTAGTAATTAAAGACATGAAAAGGTAATATGATTTATGTTTTCATTCATTAAAATAGCAATTTAAAAAAATTACTCAAGTTGGAATCTAGGAATCCACTTTGGTCCCCTCCAAAATGTTCTCAAATACGATCAGGTCACTGCTGCCACCTTTCTTTACACCCTATAGTGGCTACCCAGTGCTCTTAGGACAAAGGCCCAAGTTCTTAACAATGTCTGCAGTACAGCCCCACCTCATGCCTACCCTGATTAGACTTCTCAAAAGGCACCCTCCACCCTATTTGCCGGATACCCACAGAGCACTCTTGTAGCCTTTAAAAAGCCAAATCACACTGTGTTTTGCTCTGGTCCTATCCCTGTGCCAGAAGTAGAGGGCATATAAAATTTATAGTACTGTAACCCCAGAAGTTTTCACCATAATCCTTATTACCCACATTGGGCCTCCCTGGTGGCGCAGCGGTTAAGTGCTGCGCTGTGGAGCTGTCGGCAGTGGCGACGCGAGTTCGACACCCAGCCAGGGAGAATCCCACATGGCGTGGCAGACCTCTCCTGCCTTGCCCGCTGCTCCCTTCAGCAGTGTATTTCTGATCTGCCTGTTCTGCTACCCGCTCTGTCTCTGGTGAACCCTCTCACCGCCCCACACCTCTGGCCTGTACCCCAGCTTGTATGTATAAATAAAAAATAAATCTTTAAAAAAAAAAAAAAATCCTTATTACCCACATTGCATGATCATTTGACTAATCTTGATGTCTGTCCCGAGCAGCATTAATCCTGTACCCCATGACCCATCACAGTGCTTTTGGTATAGGTCGTATGTGTCAAATGAATTCACATTAAGGACTGAGGAAAGAAAAAGAAGGGAGAAAAGAAAAAATGCAGAGGAGAAGCAAGCACTCTACTAACTGGTGCCAAGTCTAAATTGATGGATTCAATTTTCTTACAAAACAATTGGACAATGTGTATTTAAGTCTTAAATATGTTCACAAGCTCAGTCAATAATCAACATTATTAATGTATCCTATTACTGCATAATAATTTTTAATAAATGCAGTATGAATAATCACCATCTACCCCAAGGAAGAGAATTTGAAATCTAGTATGAAAACTTATGTTTGCTATAGCACTGCTTTTAATATTATTAAACTGAAAACGTTTTTCATGTCCAAGACTGTAGACAAAGTCAGGTAGATTCTGGGGTAACCATACATGACATAAAAATACTTACAAAGAGTCAAGGCCATATAAGGTATTTGGCTCATAATAGAAAGAACAGAAAATTGTAGGTAAAGAACAATTGCAACCTTGAAAAACAATATGCCTAAGTGGCAGACAATGTGGACAGCCTCCTCTAGAACCCTGCCTGGCTTTCAGAGGCCTTATTTTGTTCACTTTCTTCTCAGAAGGCCAAGCTCCCTCCCCAGACCTGGAGGAAGGATGCTGATTAATTTAACGCACTCTTAGAAATTTCACCTCTCTAAACAGAGATACAAGTGATACAACTCTGGACAAAAAACAAAAAGTCTGTCAGAGGCTTTCTGTGACAAAGGTTCCTTGTTGGAAATGATACTGTGAGGATGGCAGAGTGGAGACTGGGACTTGCTGAGATGCTAAATCAACCAAACCTGGAACTGACCCATCTGTGCCCAACCCATACAGCAAAAGCACCAAAACACCAATGATGATGCCCAAGAGGTTGAGTTACCAACTATTTTATTCATTGTAATAGCTTTCTACAGTTTTGAAGTTTTTTTTTAATAATTATACATCCAACACCCCCCAAATAGGAAAAAGAGCAAATAAGCATAAAAATGTAATGACACAGTAAATGAATCTTGACCGTAAGCAGCTCCCACTCTAGTACTAAAAACAGTCATGTAAATGATTAAAATGTGACATGATAAACAATGAGATACAACTTCACAGCCATGAGAACTACTAGGGAAAAAAAAACACCATCTAATGATGGTGAGGATCTGGAGCAACTAGAATATTCACACACTGGTGAGAGGAATACCAAGGGATACAACCCTTTTGGGAAAATAGCAGTTTCCCAAAACTAAAGCTAAACATATAATGACCCTAAGTCCCAGCAACTATAGATCTGGGAACTTGAATGGAAAAAAAAAGAACAAGAAATGACCGCAAAGACTTATCCAAGAATGTTCCTAGGGATAGAGAGGAAAGGAGAGGTACTTAATGGGTATGGAGTTTCAGATCTGTAAGAGGAAAAAGTTCTGGAGGTCGACTTCACAACCTGAATACACATAACATTACAGAACTGTACACTTAAAAATGGTTAAGATGGTAAATTTCATGTAATGTTTTTCACAACAACAACAACAAAAAAGAAAAATAATGTTCACAGAGCTTTATTCTTTAAGGTTCCAAACTGGAAACATCCCAAATATCCATCAACTGATGAGTGAATAACCAACCTGTAGGCTATTCATACAGTGGAAAGTGATAAATGCAACAGGGTAGACCTCCTGAACAGGCCACGCACAAGAGCATGCTGTGTAACTCCATCTACGAGAAATGTGAGGCTGCGCAAAGCTGATCTGTGGTGACAGACATCAGAACTAAGGTGGCCTTGGGGAACAGCAGTGACCAGAAAGGGGCCTGAGGGAAGTTACTGAGGTGATGAAAATGTTTTATTTTCTTGATTTGGATGGTGATTAAATGGGCATATGTATTTGCAAAAATTCATTAAATGGTACTGCTTATTGTATATAACTCTATTTTAATTAAAAAAGTCTTAGAGAAACTGGGATATAGGAACTGGAAGAGGCTAAATCCATCACCTTGGCAGCACATTGAGAAGCTGTTAGTGAAATGAGAACACTTCTCAAACCAGATCAACGGTCACATTTATGGAAATGCTGAAAACATAAAAACTATACATAAATTTGGATCTCAGTTTTGTGGCACAAATGGATATTCTAACAGATTATTTTAAAAAGGAAAAATGTAAAATGTAAATATAAGTAAATATAAACATCTTTAAAACAAAACAGATTAAACTCATTTTATTTACATTACACAATAGTTTCATCAAATTTCTTGTTAGAACCTGAAATAATAACTAACATTTTCTTTTTAAAGTCACATGTCAAAAAGCAAACAGTAAAAAACTAGAATACAGAAAGAGGAACAAAACATTTTTAAGCTTACAAGCGAAGGAAGAAATCAAAAAGGATAAAACTTTACTACAGAAGAATGAAAAATTGGTTCTGTATGCTTAATGATAATGTCAGATGACATTAATGATAATGGCAAACAAAAATTGGAAAAATATTCACAGCAGGTTTTTTGTTGATTTCTTATAACATACTCAGGCTTTGAAAGAGAACTTGTATAGTTTATTAAAAAAAACTTAATAAGTAAATAGACAAAGTATTGGGAATTTTAAAAATGGAAGTAAAAATGTTTAAAAAGTATATGCAAGAGGAATCCAAACTTAATGGTAACAAAACATGCAAATTAAAACAAGGCACCATTTTTCAATTTAGTGAAGATTTTCCCTTTTCATTAACACATGCAGCCCTGAAGAGGGTGGGGCAAAACAGAGGCTCCTGGGTAACCCGGCACTGAAGTGCACACTGTAGTTGCTTTTTAGAAAGCAAGTCAGGACTAAGCCCTGCAAGAGGGCAGTGCAGCCGGGTGGAATGGCGCTCAATGACTGGGGTTACATGTAGGTTGAACAACAGCCCTTCATCTCAAGTCCCTATTTGTTTGAGAATTATTGTTTTGTGTGTTCAAAGAGGCGACAAAAGGGTATCCCCTTCTTTTTTGTTAAGGGGTGGGTGTGACATGGGTAGGGTTCCTGAAGATAAGGCACAGCGAGGACCAGAAGGATGGATGAGCTCAGCGGGGGCCTACGGATGTGGGTTTGAACGCTCTCTGCTAGAGGTCTGAAGACCAACACGTGAACAGCCATTGTCCCGAAGGCCAAACCAAGTGGGCGCTGGCTGCTCGTCCCCCATCCACCTCTGCCACCCATTCCCAGACCTGGCAGCTTTGCCCTGGGGAGCAGTGTTGAATGCAGCAGATGCACCTTGAAGACAGCTATGGAACAGGCAAAGTGCAGATGGGGCATTTAGAACATGATGTATTTGGTGAAAATCAAACCATGGTGATAAGGTATGGTGGTAAAACCCTAAGAAAAGGTCAAGAAGGAAACACATACCAAGTTATTATAGTAGCTCTACCTTTGGAGGCTGAGAGGACCTAGAGGGTGGGGCCTCATTTCTTTTAAAAATTTATTTTTATATATTTTTGCATACAAGAACTGGGATGTAGGCCAGAGGTGGAGGGGGGTGTGTGAGAGAGGATTCATCAGGGACAGAGTGGGGAGCAGAACAGGCAGATCCACTGAAATACACTGCTGAAGGGAGCAGCGGGCAAGACAGGAGAGGTCTGCTGTGCCATGTGGGTTAGCCCCTGGCCAGGATCGAACCCATGTAGCAGTGGCTGACAATAGCTTGATAACACTGAGACTTTAACCTCAGGGAGGTTAAACCTCCCTGGTTAACCACCAGGGAGGCCCCACATTTCTTTTATACGTTTTTAATCGAGGTGTTTCTTTTTTAGCCTTTCTTGAGTGCTTTGGTATTTAAAAGGAAAAAAAGTTTCAAAGGTCACAACCCTTAATCCTAAAACTCCAATTTAAGAATGAGTTGTTATTTATAAAGGGCTTAGAACAGTGCCTGGCACATCGTAAGTGCTCAAGTAAATGTTTTAATAATAAATACCCTAAGGAAAAGGACTCAAACTATTGGAAAAAAGCCTTAATATACAATCTATCATAGTTCAGAAAGGTTTGAGGGGAGTGAAATATCTCACAGGGTGGAACTTCCAGGTGGCTTCTCCTTGGGGTCTGACCCTTGGCCTCTGCAGGTTCAGATGCACATGGGGGAGAGGTTCTGCCTTTCCCGGATGGACCAGCAGTACAGGAGTTTACAGACATTTACAGTGGGAACTGTATCTATTATGCAGATTGGAATCCTCATCAACAGGATGCAGCATTTTCTTCCTGTGGGCAGATTTTTATTCATTCATTTAATAAACATTTATTAAGCACACATTATGTGCCAGGCACTAGACCCTAAAGATACAACAGTCAACAAAACACAATTCCTCTCCCTCATTATTTTCATGAAGTTGATGTGCTAGTGAAAAGTAGGCAATACACAGATACACAGTATGAAGTGTTTGAAAGTGCTATAAAGAAAAATAATTCCAGCTAAGAATAGAAGTAAGGAATATAAAGCAAAGAGCACCTTTATCCTCAAGGACTCTCAGTCTATTATAGCATATAACTGACCAGTAAACAGACAATTACCAAACAGAAATTGTATCCACAACAGGGATGTGCTCTGGTGTTTATGGGAGCAGAGAAAAGCAGGGTCTAACTCATTAATGGAGATTAAGGACAGTTTTTGCCTCAAAATATTAAAAACAGATCTATCACATGATGCAGCAGTTCCACTCAGAGATAGCTACTGGAAGAACACAAAATCACTAACTTGAATCTGCACTCCTATGCAGCAGTTCCACTCAGAGATATCTACTGGAAGAATACTAAATCACTAAATTTGCACTTGAATTTGCACTAAAATCACTTGAATTTGCACTCCTATGTTCTTTACAGCACTATTTACAATAACCAAGTTATGGAAACAACCTAAATGGCCATTGACAGAGCAGTGGATTAAGAAAGATATAGTATATATACACAATGGAATACTACTCATTTATAAAAATGAAATCTTGACATTTGTGACAATGTGAATAAAATTGGGGGGACTGTGCTAAGTGAAGTAAGTCAGAAGCATAAAGATAAATTCTGGATGATTCCACTCATATTTGCAACATAAAGTGAAAAAAAAACAAAGGAACTGACAAAACTAAATCAAAACAAATCCTACAAATATGACTGCAGAATTAAGGATAGTAGAGGGGGAGGAAAATGGAGATGGGAACAAAGAGGGAAGGGGGCCAATCCCTATGGGTGATTGGATGGTGGGGGTGGTGTGGTAACATATATCTGAAGAGGTGTAAACCTATTTTCCTAAATCATATACAGTTGCTGTAAGCCAAGAATACGTCAATAAATAAATAAATAAATAAATAAATAAAATGCTATGTACATTAAAAAAACCACCACCACCAACAAAGAGAAGTCTTCGGGGAATAGAAGCAGGACCTGAATCTAAAAGGAACTTAGCCAAATGAATAAGTGGGGAAGCAGAACCCAAACAGCAGATGGAAGGCAGCAGCGGGAGAGAGCGCCCGTGATCCATGCCACAACAGGTTAACCAAGTGCAGTGGACAAAAACAGGTGGATTCATTCCAGTTGGAAGCCTCTGAAAGGGCCTCAAAAAAAAGTAGAATACGAGCACACATGCAAGTGCATGTCATGTGTCTACGCACAAGCTGCAGTAGTCACCTGCTGTTCTTACCTGCCCAGTACCTTTCCCATTCCCTGTGCTTACCGAAGGGCAGATAATGGCCTCATCCCAGTAGTGGGCCTATGACACTAACCTTGCCAATCACAGTGTCCCTATCTCCTTTTCCACAGTGGTTAGTTTACAAATCTATACGAGAGCTAGAAGGTCATAGGGTTGGGACTGCAGTAGTCAATTTTTTTTTATGTGTCGAAAAATAAAAAGAAGGAGATAATACGAGGGCCCAGAGAGTACTCATCACATCATTTTAGCCTCATGATCCAGTCATGCCTGAAACTCATCGTTGAATCTCCCAGGTAATGATCAAAGGTGGGGGAACCCTTTTTTGCTTTAGCTTATGTTGGATTTCCTCTATTTTCAAGTAGACAAGTACCCCCTCTTTTTTGGGGGGGAACCTTCACTGTATGTGTGAATCCACTGCGGTGGGTTTAGAGAGAAAGAGAGGATAGATGTCAGAAGGTCTCTTCCATTACTTTTGATAAAGATGGTGAAACAGGTAGCTTCACCTGTTTCAAGGCTACCTTTAGAAGACACCAGCAACAACAGCTTCTTGGGTGAAGGAACTGAGGGAATCTGTGCAAGTTGCAGTCTATATGGATGTATTATATAAGCCATGTGAGTTAATACATCACTAAACAGCACAAATAAATATAGATATCAACATATAAACATTGGTTGTCTGTCAATTGGGTGTAAGTGCTTCCAACAGAGAACCAAGACAGAATAGCTGATCAAAAACAATACCATCTACTTAAAAACCACTTCATGATTCCCACATTAATCACATTAGTCACAGATCTTCCCAAATAATTAATTTTGAGACAAATTTAGTATGCGGAACTTTTTATCCCTGACATCAATCATCCAGTGTTCTCCAGAAAACTCCAGTCAAGCAGCTGTACCCATTACAATCCAAGTCTCACAGATATTATAGCAAAACAAACTACTGTATCTCAAGAGATCACCACAGAAGCCCAAAAGCTCAGATCCTATTATTCACATATTTGAAAACTCTAATCAGTTGGTCACAGATAATAATACCAATTGTGGTCTGAAACATAACTTCAAATCTTTAAATCCATGAACAGGAAAGATGCTCATATTACACTTTATTATACTATAAAAACAGCTAGGCTTAAGGGAATCTTTATTTATTGAGTAATAGGTCTTCTGGCAGAAATAATAATACCTCAAGACCTTATTTCTATAATTATTTACCAAACACTGCCTGTGTGCCCATGATCCCAGCACTGTGTGCCCATAAGTCTTTCCTTCTTCTCTGGATGAAAAAAATAAAATCCTGACTCATATCTGGACAATGCTGGGTAAAATGTAAAATAAAAGATAATTTAATCCCTGGACAAAATGAGATGTTGTTCTTGCAGCAAATATTGCCCTCTAAACACTATATGCCTCCCATCCCCCACGACATCAGTTTCATAATGCCCAGACTCTAGCTACTGAGAGATGAGATCTAAACCACACAACCTAAAGCCTTATACTCAACTATCAACTTCAGTGTTACCAAGTCAGCACCCTGGACAAGACTCACCTCTGCATCTGTAAAATGGGGATACTACTTACTTATTCCACTGGGTTGCTGGAGGAATTAAATAAGTTAGTGCATGTGAAGTGCTTGGTATGGTGTTTGATAAAGGGAAGTATTCAATAAAGAGAAGCTATATAATAAAGTGAGCCCTAACCTCTTTTCTGTTCTAAAATTTTATGAGGTCTATAGTAGAGCTTATGAATTTTGAGATCCCTCTCCAGCCCCCAAGTCTGCTTTCTCACATCTGGCAGAACAGCAAATATCCAAAATGGCAAAAAGTTCCCCCTGCTACTCAAGCAACTGTACCAATGAGAAACCTTCAGCAATGGAGCAAGTTCAAGTGTTGAGTGCCTTACTAATAATAGCCAGACACTTGAAATTCTGACAACAACCCTGCAAGGTATATATAATTATCCTCATTTTGCAGATAAGACCAAGTAGGAGTAGAGAGGTTAAATAACTTACTCAATGTCACACAGCTGGTAAACAGCAGGCTTGACTACAAAGTTCATAGCCCCTTTCCGCTCCATTTCCCTGCCTCCCATAAGAGCAAGCACTCAACTGTTAAATATCGAAATGAAAAAGGTTTCACGATCTTTGAAACCAGCTTCTTTGGTAAAGAAAGACGTTGGCACCATCATTCACATTTGCTGGGCAATCTGGCACTCCTGTGTTCTCGGCTCCCAATGACCTGCTCTAGCAGTCAGTCTGGCCTCTCAGTACAGCCACTGTGTAGTCCTCTGTGTGCAAGCCTCCTCCCTTACAGCTCACACTGCTCCCTCAGTTAACCGCAAACTGGGACTCCCCCACACTGCATTTAAAATCCAGTGACAGGTATCCCTTTTTGAAAGACAAGTTTCCCAAACTCTGACATCAACAGCGAACACTAGAGGCAGGCTTATCCGCTAATGGGGCCTAAGAATCAAGACAAGCAGATGAAGCAAGGGGCGGTGACGCAACTAGGCCTCCTGCACCAGAGCCAAACCGAGGCTGAGCGTGTCCCCGCAGTGGGCTCTCCACGGCCGACGCCTACGCTTTCCCCCTGTAAGGCACACCAAGGGCGGCCGATATGATCCCTGGGAGGAGGAGCTGGCCTCTGCAGCTAGGGTAATAAGGCGCAGGAAGGCGCGCCCAGGGCTAGTCCCAGGCGCCTAGCTCTCCAGTCATTCTCCCAGGCGACGGAGTTGGCTAGAGAGAAACAAGGGCCTTTGGTACCCAGCTGTTCAGCTCCGGCTGGCACGAGCGCCAGAGCATCCGTGCGCAGCCTGTGCCGCCCACACCCGCGCACTCAGGGGCGCGCACACACACAAACATGCACACAAGCACACGCATACAAGCACCCGGGCCTCCGGCGTCGCCTCCCCGCAATGCTGCGGAGCCCAGTCTCTGTCACCCACCACCCGCATTCCGCCCCCCTGCCTCCCGCCCTGCGGTCACCCTCAGAGCCCACCCGGGCGCCCCCGCGATACCCCTTCCATCGGCACCGGAGACCCGACAGGCGGCGCGAGCCCGGGCGTTCCTGCCCGGGCACGTGATGGCGGAGAAGGCGAAAGCCTCTTACCCAGCCTGGTAATTCTCGGAGACTCAGCCAGACCAGAGGTTGCCACTGCCGCCAGGACCCTCCCC
>PVIJ01009103.1:12080-69216 GCA_004024925.1 Scalopus aquaticus | reverse complement strand
GTAGGGTGTCTGTTAGTTTTGGTTAATGTCTCTTTTGCTGTACAGAAGCTTTTTATTTTGATATAATCCCATCTGTTTATATTGTCTTTCACTTCCTTCGCTTTGAGGGATGTGTCTTTCAAGATTTTGCTGAGATGTATGTCATGTAGAGTTTTGCCTATATTTTCTTCTATACATTTTATGGTTTCTGGTCTTACATTGTCTTAGAGATGCTTCTATTTGTGAGTATCAAATCAGTAATCCTTTTATGATTTATACATTTTGTGTTTTGCCTAGGGTGACATACTCCTAAATTATAAAGTTATTATCTTAAACTTTCTTCTGATACCTTTTAAATATTAAGATCTTTAACCAGGATTTATTTTTGCAAATATGGAAAGGTAAGAAACTAATGGCTAGACATTTGTCTCACCATCATTTATTGTCTATTCGATACTTGGTCATATTTGGCTTCACAAACTGTCTATTCTATTTTATTATTTAAATACTAACTTTTTCTTACCTTGGCTATTTTTTGTGTACTTACTTTCCTAAGTGAGCTTTGTATTCAACTCTTTATGTTCCATAAAAAAATCCTTTTGGTATTCCTCTGGCATGTAACAGAATTCATAAATTAATTATGGGGGAATTTATATTTAACAAAATTTAGTCCTTTCATTCATTTGGAGAACGTTTTGTAGTAGTTTGGTACTATAGTTTTCTTTGTAAGGTATATGTATTTATTTGACTGTTTCCAATTTTTTCATAATTATATTCCTCTGGGAATTTAAAATTTTCATTGCAATTTTATTAGGTTGTTTTTATTTTTTGATATACAAAACTTACGTTTTTATGTGTTGATCTTTTAATTGATTGCCTTACTGAATCTTACTGATTCTCTTTATTTTATCATTTATTTTCCTTGCTTTGAAAACAATCATGTCATCTGACAATAGTGGAAGATTTGTCTGTTTTTCTCCAACACTTAGGAATTTTATTCGCTTTTCTTATGTAATTGCACTGAGCAGGATCTCCATATAATGTCATTGAAGAATCTTTCTCTAGTTTAAATTTAAATCAAATGCTTCTAAGGTATGGTATTTGCTGTAGCTCTTTTTGTCAAGCTAAGGACATTCTATTTAATTTATTAATATAGTGACTTGCAATCATAAATGTAATAATTAGAACTACTGCTTTATTCCCAAAATAAACCCTTCTTGGCAATGTTAAAAATTATTTATTAATAAATAGAGGTCCAACTTTCAAATAATAATAATAATAGTGATTAAAAGCAGGAGATAAGAATTTCAAATGATAGGAGAAGGCAGACGGATTGAACAGAGTGGACGTGTAATAAACATTTTGCCTTCAAGAGTTTATATATACAAATTATTCTTCATCTTTTAATTAAAAAATATTACATACATGTGTTCAATATAAATTTAATCTTGAGAAGAGTGGAAATAGAACATGTGTTTTCCAGACCACTAGGGCAATAAAAGAAAACTTCTTTAATCAACAAAAGTTGAAGAAAAAGAAACATGCATAGCTAGCACATAAAAAATGATAACTGGCATGGAAGCAGTTGTCAGTTAGCAAATATCAATTGTCCAATTAAATTTTATTAACTTAAAAAATATTAAAAGGCTGGGTTAGAGAATAAATTCCAGTTATAAGGTGTATACAAGAGACACACAATATGAAGTAAGACAGAAATATGGAAAGTAAAGAGATGGATAAAATTATACCAGGTAACTTATAACCCTAAAAGGTAGTTTCTAGGAAAACAGATTCCAGTCTGAATCCTACTATGGTCAAAGAGGGATAGAACAGGGTGTTGAAAGGCATAGTCCATCGAGGACATAAAATAGTCAATGTTACCTCAATTTTAAAAAAGAGAAGATAAAATAATCTTGGTTGGAGCATTTCATAGTCATCAAATATGATTTTCATGTGCTGTCATAGGCTGTTAGACGGGGCTGTGACCTAGTTCCCGTCAATGGACTTTCAACGTAAGTGATGTGGTCCTCCCAAGTCCAGCATTTAAGGACTACTGGGCAGTTTCTCCTTCTCTCTTAAAAGTCTCTTAAGGTTAGCAGCCTTGTGATTTAAATTAATCAAGCATTAATCCTGCATCGATGGTTTTTTTTACCCACTGCAATTTTAAAAAATTTAATTCCTTCTGTTTCTTAGACTCATTCTCCATTGTAGTATTGTTTGTTTTAGTATTGTTTATATTCATATAATTCATCAAAAAACTTTTTTGAGTTTTTAAACGACTGCATTCTCACATGTTTGAAAATGCCTTTATTTTGCCCTGACACTTAGATGACAGTGGAGGCTGCAGTGTTTGGTTTACAGAGGTGCTTCATAAAGACGTTGAAGATAGTACTCCACTGAGCTCTAGATTCAGGTTACAGATGAGTTAACTAATGCTAGGTGCCTCCTTATTCTTTAGAACATAATCTGTCTCCCTCCCCCCCTCCCTCTCTTCCCCCACCCAAGGATTTCTCTTAATCTCTGGAATGCAGAGATTTCTTCAGACTGCTGAAATGATCTTTTTTTTTTGCCCCTTTCCTTTCTTCTTTCCAACCTCTCTCTTTCCCTCTTTTCTTTCTACCTCCTTCCCACCATTCTGGTAGCTATTGATTTCTATTTAACGTTTGACAGCACTTTGACAGTTCATATTTTTAAGTAAGTGTATATAAATGAACAATTGAGTTCAGTTTTTCTAGTGCAAGTAGAAATCTCTGTTCCCTTCAGTTCTGGTTGGAGGTGCTGCTAGTAGTTCTGGAATGAAGAACACTTGTGGGTTCCTGGGAGGCTAGACTTCCCTTTAAGGTGACCAGAAATTTATCTTCACGTGAAGGTTAGTTTCTCCCCTTGAGGTGCTCAAAATTATTTAGAAAATTACTTTGCCTGGTCCATTATGTATGCTGAGTCTCCTGTGTCAAAATTCCCACATTGCAGAGCTGAATCAGATGTCAACAACCGGAGTGAGGCATGCTACCAAGGCATGAAAGAGTTCTTCCACTCTTGAATATCAATGACCAGCCTTACCTCCTATTCCTTCCTTGATCCTTACTAGCTCAGATCATAGGGTAGTTTTAGAACTCTTTATTGGAGTGTCTCTCTTCTGACTTTATGCTATTGTGGATTCTTTAGATCTGTTTCCTCCTGCAATTTTCTAGAAAATGATCAAAGTTCTGATACGTCAGTAGCCACACTTTTGTTTTCCACCTCTGCTAAAACTGATGTTTGTCTGCACGTTCCCTCTGTCATTTCAATGGAATTTAAAGAATGAGACTGGGTAAATATTTTCTTTAGTTGGCCACCTTCATTTGATCTTCCTCTTTCAAATAAGTCTGAGATAATTTTCAGGACATACCATTTCTGAATTAGTCTACTTTATAATAAAGGGTTGGGCAGCTAGAGTTACAAAGGAAAAACAAGTTATTATCATACCTCCCCCAATTAAAATAGTTGTATTATCTAGAAAATAGAGAAATATACAAAAAGAAAAATATTTAAAACCTAAAATTTCACCGATATATTCATATTAACACTTTAATGTGAATAGTTTGAATTTTTTAATGCACATAGAAATGAACTTTTCTCCATCACTGTCTTTGGTTTAGCTAATATGTATTATGCACTTAATATGTCTCAGGCACTTTGCTGAGATTTGTTAATTTTATTTTTACATTATTTTATGTCATCAGTTTTCTCACCCAGTTTCTTTAACTGTCCTTCATACTTGGGGTTATTATTAGTCTCTCTTTTATAGGCTAAGAACTGAGGTTAAATAACTTGTGCACATTCATCTACCTTTCTAAAATTTTACACTCTTACTTCCTAGAAGCTCTTTAGAAGCTTATTTGGAAATCAAATTCATGGATTCCTTTTCATGTCAATTGCTATGCATCTGCGTAAGAAATAGTGATTACTCAAAAATATTACATCTTATGTCTATGCCTTAATTTACTTTTCCCATAATAAACAATACTATGTTGTAGACTATTCACCAAATTGTGTCAAATGCTTACCATGAGCTAGGCATTATTTTGCTCAATGGAGATAAATAAGACATGATCTCTGACTGCAATGACATTAACATTCCAGTGTGAGGCCTAGACAATTACAAATAATTACACAAGTTACTATTTAATTACAAATGCGAGAGACACAAGATCCCCCAGTATGTTCAGCATGGTAGCTGGTTTAGTGTGGGAGATGTGAGAAGCCATCTCTGAGGAGCTGACACAGCAGAGGGAAGTTTTGCTGTTGCTTGCTGGGTCCTTGAACAACTCTACACCTCTATGGCTCAGTCTGTGAAATGGTGTTAAGTAGAATCAAATCCAGGAAGCCTTTGAGAACTATATTAACCTAATGACATTCTTAGTAAGAATCCCTGGGATTAAGATCTCCTTGCTGTGCACAAATCATCTGAATGAATTAAACATGTAATTGAAAGGCTCATCATGTGCTACTCGAATGCTTTGCTATACCAGAAATAAAATGAAAATGAAATCATTTTCTCTTTCAAATAAATATTATATACTGTGGGCTTCACTGGCTCCATTAGCACTGTCCGATTGCACAGAGGCAGTTATATTATTTATAACAAGTGCAGATACTTAGTGACTCCTTCAGCTTAAGTCAGACAAGCACCGTAGGATCATTTCTTTCCTTACTCACCCACCCAATATTTCTTGTTCTCTCTCCTTGTAAAACCTGCAGACTCGTGTTTTTTTAATTTAATTAATTTTTAATTTTTATTTCTAGACACCAGTGCAGGTAGTCACTTTTAGAGGGTGTCTCTTTGCTCAATATTTTAAGCAGGTCAGTGCTAGCACTGCATTGAGACTGGTAGGAGAAATTCTTGTTATATTCTGGTGGGTCATGATTTGTTTGTGGTTTACCTTCCTTGTATAAATTTAGGCACTGAGGGTGTGTTGTCAGGAAATAACACATCAGATCATCCAAATCACCCTTGTGACCAGTGGGGTGACAGATGTCACATAGCTTGATCGCCCTCATGTTGTAGCGTTAGAATGTGATTCAGTTCTGTCACTGACTCTAAAAGGTTATACTTACTCTATAATAGGACTCCAGTTGAGAAAGTTTATATCTTCCTCCACAGTGTGATAAAAACAGAAAAAATCTTTGCCATTCAGGGGTTTCACAATAATTTGACTATGAGATAGAAATTGGGGATCAATGATATTAACTAATCTGCTCATTGCCATGCTGTAAAACATAGAGTCAGGGTTTGAACTTGTTTGGAGGTTCTAGTAGGGGAGCACAGCTACTCATATGCTCTGGGGCAAAGAACTATCTCTCTTTATTCAGGGAAGGCCATCCCCTATGACCTAGGGGCAGCTTTGGGAGAAAGGCACAAGGATCAGTGAAGGTGGAAGGATACATCTGCCTAACTAGTCAGATCACCCAAATCACCCTTGGTAACCAGTGGGGTGTCAGATGTCATATAACTTGATCACCCTCATATAATAGAATCAGAATTTGAGTCCACATCTCTTTGACACCCAAAGATGAGCTTTTCCACTTGTGGTGGGTTTAAAAGAAATGACTGCAAATTCTTTGACTTTTTTTTTCACATGTAGATATTGGGGTTGTATCGCCTCCCTTTAAATCTGAGTGGGTTTGTGACTGCTTTAACCAGTAGAGATTGACAGACGGGATGCTATATAACTACTGAAATCATGCTATGTGACTGCAGAAGATCTGAAGCTTTTGCCTTGTTTGCTGGAGCATTTGCTCTTGGAACCCAGAACCATCAGGAAAGAAGCCCACTATCCAGATGCCTCCATACTATGTAAACCCCCAAACACATGGAGTGGCAAGTATAGCTATAGGTGACATATAGCTATAGGTGACAGTTCCAGGTAATCCCCAGGGCTAGACCTGCAATTCAAGAAGCTCTAGGTGAACCTCCCCTTCATTCAGTTACTCCCAGATATTTGAAACCCAGACCCTGGAGATTAGTCACACCATTCTCATCATGTCCTGTCCATATTTCTGTCCATAGGATTCTCAGTATAATAAAATCCTGTGTTTTGTACCTCTAAATGTGAAGTGATTTGTTGTATAGCTATGTTTCATGGAGTTGGAAGGGATTGGATGTTGACTAATTTTTCTTCTGCCTAATAACCAGAATCTCATCTATTTCTAATCAAGAGGTTGTGTGGTGGTTGTAAATGAGCTAAATCTGGTATTCAAAAGAGTTTTGCTTGGCACCCAGAATTTTGAGTTTTTGCAATGATTATTTTTTTCATGAAACCAGAATTTTCAGCCTCTCTGGGAAATAAGACCTAGAACATTGGGAATGCATCCTGGTCGGAAATTAGTCCTATCTATGAGTAGCAATTACCTCCTTGCAGTGGGCCTTTGCACCCCAAGGTTAGAGCCCTCAGGTCTCTGATAATATTACAGGCTCTCCTTCCTGCCTGCTTACTGTGGGTATTTATGTTTGTAGACTTGGTCGATTAAATGACTCTATTGCTTACTTTTGCATATTGGAAGGTGCTTAAGACTTCTTATTTTTCCAGTTTACCTTCCAAAATTCAAGTTCAGGTTATAGGTATAGTAATTATAGTAATGATTGGAATACATTTTACTGCTATTAAATGGAAGAACTTAATATGAGCATTAAATCCCAAATATTATATTTAAGTATCCATCCATCATGATAACAAAGGTGGAAGTGAACTTTATTAACTGGTTAATTCAGGAAAAAAAATCTATCTGGCATTCAATTTTGAAATAGGAAGCTATACTTCTATGTCAACTTAAAGCTTGCTCTGTTCAGCACTTATGAAATAGACTTGTTTTGGGGAAGGCCCCTTACTTACCAGAGTTCTTTCTGGAAAAGAATTTGGATTTGGGCATGAATCCATCCCTTCATGATCTCTGAGTTAAAACCCAGTATTTTTTGTAGCCATGGTAAATCATTTGATTTAGGAGAGCCGTCAGTGAAAGTAGCTGCTATTTACTTTGCTGGGGTTAGTAGAATATTAATGTGACTGCTGACAAGTGTCTGAAGGGGTAAGACAAAGAGAAGAAGAAATCTCATATTTATGGAACACTTAAAATTCACACCAGCACAGGATAACACATACCTGTTTTCATTGGCAGTATGGCAGAAGGGAATCTCTTAACTTTTTTTTTCCATTCAAATTTAGGGTCAAACAATATGGAAAGTGATTACCAAGTGAGGTTGTGAAAACTCTTCCTCCACAGATGTTTTATATAATCAAGGCTTTTAGATAGAAAGTCTTTCCAACTTGGGAGTAGGGAAGAGGTAGGAGGTAGGGATGGCTGATGAGAACTTGGTGACCTGCAGACTCCCCATCAGAGCTGTCAGAACTGGTCATTCGCCATACCCCCATGGTAGTAGACCTTACAAACTGTCTTGGAACTGGCCTTGTAGTGGATGGTCATTACTTACAGCTGATAGGCATTTATTGTTAGAATTGTGTTCTTATGAGGTAAATGCAATCTTGACACCCATCCATGGGTTCCGCTTGTTCTTTGGTCCTGCTCAGCATGATGTAAATCACAAAGGGGACTGGTTGTCCATCTCATAAACAAAACTGCACATAGCAATACTATGGTGTTGGTTTCTAACTTTTATGTATAGCCTTCAAATATTAGGAATATTGTAAAAGTCAGTATGTGAATACTTGCTGAGAGGAGAGCCAGCTAGGAGCCGCAGGTGCTGATTATAATAATGCTTTCGACCACTGTTCCTGGAAATCAGCACTGAATGATTAACTTCACTAGGTGAGTTGCTGAGGCAGTCTTAGAAAATGATGGATGGATACAAAATGACAGATTCCTTCCATGAAATAAGAATGCCATTTTCTAGTATTAGAAAAAAAAATCAATGTAAATTTCTTCACATTCCATAAGGCAGATTCCCTTTTCAGTGTGTGAATTATCTTTCCTTCCAAAGAAATGTTAATCCAGTCCTTTACATCTCATGACTTAAGTGACCAATGCCTGTTCTACCGCGGTGGATGCTGTGATGCACTTGCCAAAGCCCTCTTCAGGAATGAAGAGCTTCTTTCCACAATGTGTGTAGGTGTTCCTAGCAGAAATCCCCCAGCTACCCGCACCCACTGTGTTTGCCTTAGTGGAAGAAAGCCTCACCCAAAATTATCATACTTTCAGGGGGCAACACTTCACACGTCAATAGTTGATCAAAGTAGGGATATGCAAAATTCCACTAGACCACTCTCACTTCTACCAGCTATAGTGGTTGGGGCTCTCAAAGACTACCTCAGGCTTGATAACTCATTAGAAGGCTCTTAAACATTCACTGAAAGATTCAAGATTTTGGAGTGCATCATTCCTAGATTGCTTTAAAAATCCTGAGACAAGAGAAATAGTCCTACCTACTAAGGGCTGGCACTTTTCCCTTACTTTAAAAGAGGAAGCAGGGCTCTCCCTTAGGAAACAACCATTCTCTAAGATCTTCTTGTGAGTTAAGACTATACTTTCAGGGATCATTTCCATAGTTTGTTATCTCATGAGTTTAAGTCACAATGAAATTATGCTGGATATCTGCTGGTCCTGGTGAAGAAACAAAGGGGCTAGCTTCTACAGGGCCTGCAGGATCTAGCCAGCATGTACCTAAAAGAACTGGGACAGTGTTCATGGAATTGAATCTGACCATGCTTCATCAAAGAGAACACACAATACAGGATTGCATAAAGGAGAGTTTGTGATTTGGGATGCTCTCCTGAGATAACATAACTTAATGTCCTGGCAAGAAATCTGAGCGATAGTTTGAATATAATAATAGATGGCTCTTAAGAGTACATTAGGTGAGGTAGAAAAGCAAGATTGTCATGGTAGTTGAGTTTGAAAGACTTTAGACTCAGAGAAGTGCCCTTGTTAGGATATATTATATAGGACAAAAAACTAACCAAAGGACTATGTCCTATGAGATATTCCACAGGATACACCATTTTTTCAAAGCAGTAAGGGAAGCTCTGGTGAGAGAGACACCAACATCACTGGGAAATTCCACAGCAGTCCAAGTTGATGATAGGAAATGCAGAATTGGACTCTCTGTTAGCAATAGGATCCTGAAACAATAGAGGACAGGTAGCAGGGCTTAATTATCAGGGAGGAGAGATACAATTATCATAATGACTGGCAGGCATTGTGAGACAGTGATGAAGATATTTAATAGAACATTGCATCCCTCAAGGAGAAACAGATAGTAGCCAGTAAAGGTACTACTCAAATGTACAAATAAAAGAAATTGAGGAAGGAAGATTAGGAGACTGGGGCAATCATCTATTAAAAAGACAATTCTTTCCCAGTTTCTTAACCTGATGAAATTTTCTGATCCAGAACCTGTTGGTTGAAGGAGAGATCAAGTCCCCAGAAAGAAGGGCCTGGCAACACCGTGGCAAGAATATGCAATGATAATTCCCACAACTCTTCCCCAGAGTGACCTACTCCATTTACTCAAGTAACAGTACAAAGGGAAAAAAGGAATATCCAAACATTCTGAAGCCTGTGGATGTTTGTTTCAAGTTGGCATTGATACCTATGGACCCCAAATGTGGTCATGACCCCTCCTTCTCTCTGTTATAGTAAGAGTAAATAGAGGTCAAGTGAAAAATAGCCTTGGTTCAGGTAGATCTTATGGTAGGTCCATTGGGACCCAACCAATAGCCATTCCCCACTCCCTGAATACTAGGAAAAGATGTGCTGGGGGGTCATGGCAACCTCTAAATGGATCCTTGGCCCCCATGGGCAAAGGCTATCTTAATAGGGAAAGCTGAAAGGAAATCTCTGAAACTGCCCCTTTTCCTGGACCAAGGTAGAAAGTAAAAGACCTGCATCTCAGGAAGGGGGAGTGGTGGGAGATTGGCAGAATTTGGTGCCACCCTTCAAGACCTAAAGGTGTAGTGTGGTGCTTGTCTTAATCCCACATAATTCACCAGACTGACTTAAAATCCAGACAAGTCCTGGAAAATGCTAGTAGACTATTGCAAACTCAAGTAGTAGCCCTAATTGCTACTGTGGTATTTGTGTTAGAACAGACTGACACACTTTGGGTACATGGTATGAGCTCATTGATTTGACAAATGTATTTTTCACAGTTCTTCTTAGGGAAGAGGATTGGTGGTATTCACTTGTAATGGACAAGAGTATACATTTACAGTCTTTCTCCAGAGATTTGTCAACTCATCCACTCTCTGTCATAGTATAGTCAAAAGATACCTGGGGTATATGGTGGAAATATATTGATTAATTTGTCTTCAGTCTGCTTATTTAGCTGAAAATCAGATAATAGAGCTATGGGAAGAGGGAACAGTTTCCTCCCAAGGAACTGAAATGTCCTTCACTGAGAATGTCCCAGGTTAAATGGATGCCTGTTGCCATAGCCATTGTGGAGAGGACCCATGTTTCTGATGAAGGTAGTTGGAATTGCCAACCTGATTTGGAAATCAAGGGATAAGAGAGTGAGAAGGGTTGTTAACTTTAGAAGAACAACTGCAGGTGGCTATTTTGAGTCAGGAAACAAGGAATAAATAATCTAATGGCATGAACTTGAGGATAGCATGTGTTTTAGAAAACAGTTCATCTTTTGGATGTCTACACTGAGAACATTTCAACCACTTCATGTTATCTCTTGGTTAGGGTTGTTCACAACTTAATATTTTGCTTTTTTCTTGTGCCAGTCATTGCTGAGGTGACAAGGTCAGCACAGATTTGTACCCCTTTCATGGGTACAGTCTTCAAGGCTGCACTGGGCTTCTCATTGTATGTTTGCTCTGTTGCGGCGGCATGGGCTTCCTTTAGAAATTGCTTGGCAGTTATGCATGTGTGACCTGAAATTGCTCCCCAAGACAACCTTGACCCATGGATCAGTGCTTTGTCTTTTCTTCCTTTGTGAACAATGCAGGCATCATGCATGGTCCCATAGTATCCAGAACCCAGTTTCATATACTAGTGATCAGCTTAATAATGCATCCTTATGCAGCTCTTTCCTCTTCCCTGTTACTTTCTTCTTGTTTCCACTTCTACCTCCTGAGATCAACTAAAGACCTTGCACTGAAATCTTTGTTGCAGACTCTGCCTGTGGGGGAATGCAGCTTAAGTTTGTAACATGATAGTCTCATAGATGCTCCCAGCCAGATGTTAACAGGAACTGCACTATTAGCACACAATCTACATGGTGTGTGCGCATGTGTCCTCTGTATTCACTTGTCTTCTAAGTACATAAAGACAAAGCAGGTCAAATTTCATTTCAAACGAGATATATTGAGGAATAGTCACACTGAGCATTTTTTGATTGGTCCTTATTTGCCAAGGTCCTTATCTGTCTTAAGTGATTTATATCCATTATTTAATTTGCTCCTCAACCTTCCTGGGGGGTGGGGGAGACACTATTACCATCCTATTTACGCAAAAGAAAACCAAGAGTTCTTGTAACTTTCTGTAAGTGTTGTGGCTGGTGAATGGTGAGGCCAGGAGGCCATCTGATTCCCCTGTCTGATATCAGGGCAGAGCTTTTAAATATCAGAAATCCCAAGATGCAGATCAATACTAGGCCCTGGGGGTGATCAATGGCCTTTGATCACCAACATTTAATGTGCAAGCATTAAGGATGGGATTGCGCACTGATTCGATTTTTCTCATGCAGCTCAGAGAGAATAGCTGGACCCCTCCAGCAGGAGTGGAAGGTCTCGTTCATCAGGCAGATGAGGGGACATTTTGGCCTCCTATCTGGCTTTGTCTGGCTGCTGGAAAAGGGTGAACACTGTGATATTTATTTATGGGTATATATAATGTTTATGATTATTTATGATATTTGTAAATAGATGGCTCTGCCTGGTAATTTATGACTGTTCCTTGGGCTTTTAATCACAGAGATAGCCTTAAAAATAATTTCAGTTTGTCATTAGAGGACAAATAGATGGTGTTTGCCATGTCAGGCTTTAAGTAGGAATGGCTGGTAACACCTGGGAAACAAAACAAATAGGATTAGGTAATTTACAAAAGTGCTTCATTTTTCAAAACCTTCTCACTCTCCTCACTTCTTCATGTTATACTGAGGGATAATGTTTGTCTTAATTAGAAGAAACAGGTCATGACTCCAACAGCAAAGAGATCCATTATTCTTCAAGAAATGTTAATCCTCCAGCCTGAGGTCAGGCTGTAAGGATATGGGATACACTGGAAAAGGATTCATCTTTGCTCTAAACTGTTGTTGAGCAAACATTTCCTTCTCCCCATCACAATCAGCTTCCAAAGCAACACACAAATGTCTTCTGAGGAGTGTGTACAGAATTCAGACCCGAAATCCAGCCCTGGTACACCTGTTTGGGCCGAAATCTTTGAGGGTCCTTTGATAATAACAGACATATACATCATGTTTGCTCCCCAAAGCTAGGCTCAACCAAACAAAAGGTGAGGCTTTTCTTTCAGTTGTTTTTTTCAAAGCTTGTACTTGTGACACTTTGTAATAGGCATGCAAAATTTTATTTGTTACAAGACACGGAGTTATTTTCATGAACCAAATTTATTAACTTGGTGGGACTCTGGTCCCAAAGGAAAATGAAAGAGACCTGACACAGGGCTATAGCCACCCAAGGAAAGTACCCAATAGAGGACAGGCTGCTGTCTATGGGTTTTAACCTGTGTGCACAGCTGTAACACCACTCAGGCTCAGGGAACAACAATAATGGGGTTTATTTAACAAATGGGGAAAACAGAGTTACTAAGGCCACAGGTGGCTGGCTCTCTCACTTTAGATAATGTCCACAGTGTTCAGACGTCCCAAACAAAAGACCACTCATCCAAGATGGCGCTGTCCTCCAGCCAGGGCCTGGAGCCTGTGGTGCGCCAGTGAGCAGTGGGCTGGGATGCAACTCACAGTGGCAGCCAAAGGTGTTCACTAGTGGGGCTGCTAGATGACCATGCAGCAGCCTCAGCCACAGTCTGAAGGTCAGGATCAGCAGCACTGAGGCGGTGCCAGATGATCAGATTAATAGCTCTTTGAGACCCTAGGCCCGGGGCCTTTGGTATTCTTTTCAGGACTGGAGGCAGGTGCAACTGCCCTTTTGCTGCAAAACTTTTTGCCTTCTCTCTTTGGAGGTCAGCTGCTAGAAGCTGCTTCTTTCTTCTTTCCGAGACCAGGTACAGAATTGGAGGAGCCTCGGAGTCTGGAGGGTCGCAAGATGCTGCCTGTGCTGCCTTATATGCTCCTTCAGTGTCAGAGGCCAGCGCCGACTGATGTTATCATGTCAGGTCCCGGGGAGGGTGGAGAAGGCGTCAGCACATTGCAAATGAGAGACAGCACACACACCAGAGAGTGCTCAAGCTGCTCTGCCTTTATTGTCAGAAGCGGGATTTTTATATCATAGAAATTGTCAAGCAAGCACAAAATCATATAATTACATAGTTATTGCAGAAACAAGGCATTTTTAAGACAATATCCATGTTTGATGATTACCCCAACAAAGTATGTAAAGTTTTAGATAGCGATTAACTTTTTCTTTTGTTTTTAGAGATCGCTGTGTCCTAGATGTTCTGGCCAATAGTTGGTTGCTAGGGAACTAGAGGGGATGTTTCATTACTTGACCTTAGAAGCCTGTTTGAGCCAACCCCTAAAAATGAAAAAATGTGTGAGAAAGAAGCAATTGTGCTTTGTTCTGAGTGGTGGTTTGTGACTTATCAAGGACGTTATTATCACAAACTGAAACTGCCCAGTACTTGTCTCGGTGAGTGTGCAGAGTTGCGCAGGCGTGGGTAAAGAGATGTAGCTTACAATTAACTGGAAACAGGCTGATTGTTTTTGACTCTTTCGAAGGTTGTCCTATTTTGATTTCCCTGGTTAGTAGATATATGTAATTAATTATATACATTTTTAAACCTAAAACATTTAGGGACAGAAATATCACATCCTGTTTTCTTTGAGGAAGGCCTCCTTGAAGAGGCACAACACTTCAGAGTCCCCCACTCTAGTTGATAGTTTCTGATTGGACCATTTAAACTAGCTGGTGCCCGAGGGAGGGGCTGCCCACAGGCAGCAACTTTTCAAGCTGTTGGATAAAACTACCATGTTTTTCCAATGGCTGCGCTGCCTAGGTGACAGTGGGAAATGGCCTGTAAGAAATGGCCGTCTTGTCCTGTAGGGACTTTGTATCAGAATCACAAGTACAAAAACAAGAACTAAGGACTTGCGTGTCCTTGGACAACTTCCTTAGACACTGGCCATGTGCTTGGAGTGAAGGGGAATTAAAGGATGAACTAGAAGGCCTCCCTTGTGGCCAAGGGTAAAGTCTAGCACTGCCACCACAGTGGCTGGGTTTGATCCCCAGCTAGAGAGCTAACCCACATATGGCATGGCAGACCTCTCCTTTCTCACCTACTGCTCTCTTTAGCAGTGTATTTCAGTGGATCTGCCTGCTTTGCCCCCACTCTTGTCTCTGATGAATCCCCTCACCTCCCGCACCTCTGGTCTGTACCCCAGTTCTTCTATGCAAAAATTAATAAAATCTTTTTTAAAAAGATGAACTAGATGCAGAATATGTCATCCAGAAAATTATAGATTAATGGAGAAGGGTATTAACAAATATACCCCAAATATTTAAAATATGAGATAGAAAGAGTCAAACTTCATTTCTGGTGGTTTGTTATAGGAGCTTAAGGACGAGTATTTCTAATGGAAAGGATCCAGCAAGTCTTTGTAGAATTCTTTGGATTTAATCTTAAAATGAGGGTTGGCTTTGAGCACTCAGGGGTTGGGCTGGGAAGGCAATCTGAGGGAGGGAGCAGCCTGTGTAAAGGCAGAGGTATGCAAGCACCAGTGTGTATGGGCAGCAGAGTGCAGAGTGTGAGAGCAATGGGGAGCTCAGGAAATTGGGAAAAGAGATGGAGGAATTTGCCTCTTGGATGAGAAGCCATTGCTTCTCAATGTGGAGGACCCCCAAGGACGACTTACCCCTTATTAGTTGAGGCCGGGAGTTATTCATGGTCACAAGGCTGGCAGTTGGCAGTAAGGTGGATTTTGGCCCCCATGCACTAGTTTTCAGTCTAGTAAGCTGCTTCTTCCTCATTTCAGAATACAAGTGATCTTTGACTTTGTTTTGTTTTTGGTCATCTATGACGGGTTCCTGGGGGAGCCCATTTTGGGAGGGGAAAGGCACTAAGATACTGAGAATTTTATCTTGGAAATCTACCAACTTTGTGGTTAACTGTGAATAGGTTTACTCTTGCTTTCCTCCCTCACCCATTAGGATACCAGTCGGGCCATGTCTGAGCCAGTAAGGTCTTGGTAATAGGCGCGTGGCTGGGGGTATGTATGTGTGAGGGAGGTTGTGTATACGTGCAGATATGCCTGATGTCTCTGTACCAAGGCCAAATATGAATCACCTTTGGACTTTTGTTCGTTCCACTTGACATGGGCAAAAATCCAGCACAAAAAAGGTTTTACTTTGCTCCAACGTGTGTTTGCTTCTGGGCTTAACTGGAGCTTAGGAAACAGTAAGTATTTCAATGACTAGGAAAGCCTTTACTTGAATGTGGCTGCCTGCTGGCTTAACTAAGAGATAGAGGCAAAGCATTCGTGGCACTCCCATCTTGGAAGGGGCCTCAGAGATCATCTGCACAGGCTTCCCCTGACAGCGGCTATCTTCCTTGAGTGAGCTGATGAGCACCCTTGAGGGTTAGACTGTTGGTCAACAAATAGTAATTGAGAGCTTAGTCTTTGCCAGTCAGGGATGCCGAGAGGATAAAGTGGGGGAAATCTAGTCAAGAGCTTAACACAGCAATAGAATGGGAGCTTCCAGAGTATGGAGCAGCATCTGAAGCACTAGAAATCCAATGTACAGGAATGTTCTGGTGGGGCAAAGCTTCATTTTTCTCGATTTAACTTTGTGGAGTCCTTTCTCTCTCAAAGCCCTTGATTTCAGTTGACATCATCCTTATTTTAAGTTTGCTTAGCACCCAGGAAAACACCCAGAATTGCACTAAATCTGAGAGTTAGTTTTTTTAGTTTCTCTCTTAAATCCTTCATGTGTTTTGTGATTTTTTTTTTTTTTGGTGCTATGGTCATCTAAAATGCAATAATTACTTCTTTCCTTATTATTTTGGCCTGGCTTTGAATGTAGTGTTTGTATTAGTTTTCTAGGGTAACTATAATAAATGACCATAAATTGGGTGGCTTAAAACAATGGGAATTTATTCTCTCACAGTTCTAGAGGTTTAAAGGCTAAAGTCAAGGTGTGGGCAGAGCCAGGCTCCCTTTGTTGTCTGCAGAGGACTCCTTCCTGCTTAGTTCCAGCTTCTGCTGGCTCCTGGCTGCCCTTGACATTCCTTGACTTGTTAGAGACATCACTGCTCTCTGCCTCTCTATCATCACATGACTTTCCCCCTGTGTGTCTGTGTACCCCAAGGCTTTTTATAAGAATACCAGTCATTGAACTTATGAACCACCCCAATCTAGTATGAACCCCCTCTTAACTAATTATACTTGCAAAGATGCTATTTCTAAATAAAGTCACTTTCTGAGGTTCCAAGTGGACATACTTTTTGCAGGATATTATTCAACCCAGATTAATATTCATAAAGTTATTTTGGAAGAGAAGGATTCCTAATAAAGAATAAAATTATGTAATTGTCTTCCTTACGCATTTTATCCTTCTGAATACTGGAGTAACTACTTGGAGTATCGGGGGCGCAGACTCTAAAGAGTTGGGGAGTTAGTTTAGGAGTTTACAGTGTATGGTGACTGGCACCACATGGGTGACATGCTGCTCCAGGCTGGGCAGTGACACTGGTTGGTTTTGGCCAAATCCTGCTGGTTCATCATGATTCCTTTCCACCCTTCCAAAGGGAGGACGTATTTGTGGCTTGGCTTTGACATTTATCACAGATGTAACTTTAAACAAGTCATATAATCTCTCTGAGCCTCAGTTTCCTCACCTGTGGATTAGGAATAGCAATTATGCCAGTCTTTTCTATATCCCCAGGCTTGTGCTAAAGATCAAGTGAGAGGAAATGTGAAAAGTCCTTGCCAACTTCCTGATGATCAGGTCTGTGCATCTGAAGTCAGGGTGACCTTTCAAATCCATTCACTTCCTTGTTTTAAACCATCTAATTGCTCCTTCATGTTTAGGATAAAGCCCAGGCTTGTTAACACAGCTTCAAAGGTCCTGTATCCTATAGGGAAACCAAATAGGAGAGAGACACTTAGCGGTGGTGGGTGCGGTGGGGCGGGGTAGGATAAAGGCACAAAATGGAGTAGAAAAGGACACAAGGGACCACGGAGATGGATCACGGGTGAACTGGTGGTGGGCTACCCAAGGGGAATACAAAATGTAAAAGATATAAATAACAATAAAAATATATATTTTTAAAAACAAAAAACAAAGGTCCTGTAGAATCTGGTGCCAACATACTCTTTCAGCCGCAGAGTGGTTAAATTACACTCCATACCAAGTATAGAGTTCCCGATACAAGTCCTCTCTTCTAAGTACCTTCTCTAACTATTCTAGCCCACACCACACAGTTCATTTTCTGGACCACTTAGTTTAGCACTTGACTATATTCTGTGTTGCATTATTTTTTGATTCTTTCTTCTAATTAGGTAAAATCTGTAGAAGTGCAATAAATAAGAGCAGAGAAGTCTAGTTGAAGTAGGAAGGTCTCTCCTACTCAACCTTTATTTTGGTGTTCTGTCTTTGCTCTTTCTATGCCTTCTTCCCCACAAGTTTGGCTTGGTGAGTATTGCTTGAAAACCATTGTATGGAGTTTAGGTTCAAAGTGCAGAGGTATTCTCTTTCTTCTTCCTCCCTAGGCAACATTAATATTTCAGTAAAGAATTAAAAAAAACAGGTATAAATGTATAAAAACTGAAAGGACTAAGTGTATGTGTAGGGTAGCAATGGTTGATATCAATCAACAGATCTCTGGAAAGCAGAAAACCTGAAGAAATAATTGGTCAATCAGACAGTGAAGAGTGCTTCAGGGTAGGAATGTACATTTGAGCTTTTTGCAAAAGGAGATCATCCATTACTTGAAGGATGATAGGGGAGCTCTTCCTTGGAGATGGCCTGCAGTGAGAAGGTAGGAGTAGGAAGTGGAGCTGAAAAGAGAAGACAAAATGAAGATCTTGGAAACTGTTGTCTCACTTCCCCCACCTTCCCTGTGCAACCCAAAATAGCACTTGTCCTCAAGTTGAATCTTTACTAAAGAAATTGAATTTACTCTTTGGAGAAGTACTAATATGAGAGTTGCTGCCCCAGTGTAAAACTCTCTTCATTCTGGAATTGAGGGGGTCTTTAGATACAATGGCTGTTTTTCTATCTGTTCACTAGAGTGAACAGAAGCAAAACCTGCCAGAGGATAAGTCAGACCCTTACTCACAGAGCTGCTGGTCAGCTGTTCTAGTCCTTCCATCTTAAATGTAAAAAGACATATGAGGATAATCAGAAAACTTGAGCCAAGCCCAAATGAAAGAGAATAGCCAAGAGAAACAAAATGAGCCTAGAGGAAGTGGAAATAGATCAAGGTTAGAGGTGCACTTAAAACAAATTAGAAACTATTCTTTTTCGTTTCTGAAAAAAATTTAGAAGCATTTGAGAAAATATCGCATCCATAAATAATAGTCTTATATAAAAAGAAGAAAATGGATAAGAGAGTTTGTGAAATGTAAAAGATGATTACTAACAAAGTAAATTGACATAAAGACTAGAAGACAAAGATTTTAAGAACTTAGAATACAAAGTGTGTGTGTGTGAGAGAGAGAGAGAGAATATAAAAGAGAGAACATAGAAGAGAGAGAAAAGGAAAGGGGGGAGAGAAAGAATTAGAAAGAAAGGTAGGAGAATCAATCAGGAGTTGTATCCTCTGAATAGTAGATTGACTTTAATAGGAGTCTCTGAATTGGCAGAGGAACCCATGAAGAAATTATTAAATAAAAAAGAAAATTTCCCAAACTTGAGTGATACAAGTTTTCAAATTAAAAGGACTTGCCAAGCATGGAGTGGAATAAATAAAAAAAGATAAATAATAAAATAAATAAATTATTTTTTCATTAGAGGTAAAAAGAAAACATTAAAGGTTTCTTGAGAGGGAAAGTACGCAATTTAGGAAAGAATAAGAATCAGTGTCTTTTTATGTTCAGGGACATGAAAGTACTAGGACTGGGAGGCTTATAAACAATGAACATTTATTTCTTACAGTTCTAGAGGCAGGGGGTCCAAGATCAAGGTCCCAGCATGATCATGGCCCGGTGAGGTCCTGTGCCTGGCTCACAGTTGGCGCCTCTCATCATAACCTCCTCTGATGGAAGGGGACTGCCAGTCTCTCTGGAGTCTCTTTGATAAGGCTCTAATCTTATTCGTGATGGTGCCGCTCTCATGACCTAAGTACCCCTGCCCCCAAAGGTCCCACCTCCCAATATTGTCACATTGACATTAGGATGTTGACATGAATTTTGGGGGGGGACACAAACATTGAGATCATAGCAGTTAGACTGGCATTAAACTTCTTAACAGCAATGCTAGAAGACATGGAATGATGCTTTCAAAATCCAAAATGAATCAGCTTTTTGTTCTAAATTCTATGCCTACTTAATCAGTCAAATTTGAAGTCAGAATAAAGTCATTTTTTTTTAAATCATTGATTTACAAAGTTATGACCATGAACTCTGCCTGAAGAAGCAATTAGAGAGTATGTTTCAGGGAAAAAAATCAAGATGGTGAATTAAGAAAGAAAACCATGGAAGAGAAAAGTACCAATTCTGAGAATCGGTAAACAGAAACCCCAGCCTGCAGCTGGGTCTTGGTTGAGGGAGAAACTAGTTCTGATTGGTAACAAAAGACATGGGATGCTGTGAAAGAGGCCTTGGAAATGTGGTAGAGGAGGGAGCATAATAGATTAAATTGTATATTGACAACTTTGAAAAATAAATAAATAAAACGTTGAGACTATTATAATGTTACGGAAAATGAGAAAAAGGAAAGAAGAATCAGAAACTTCAGGAAAATAGCAACAATACAACTAAACTATGTAAGAAAGACACAGCCCATATATCAAGCAAACTTATCAGTGGTATGATTTCGACTCATTGATAGAATGCAGAACAGTAAAATCCATTGAGTAAATGTCAGAAATGTGTCATTTTCTAGTTTTCAGGTTTTAGAATTCACTTGTATTAAATTGGTGCACTTAATTATGATTATCAACAGAATATAAATATTTATCTTCATAATGTGAACATTACAGGTATAGCTTGACAGAGGTTGAAGAGTAGAGGAGAGAAAGAAGGAAATAGTTGTGAACAGTTGATGGAACAACAAATGAGGCTTTCGTATGTTGAGTGGAAGAACTGAGAGTGGAGATGTAAACTAAATTGGGATGAGAAGGAGGATGGAAATAAAGAGAGGGGATATAGGTCACTTAACTTTTCATTGATCATAATGAAAATCAGTAGATAATGTCAAAAGATAATAAATCAAGAACTGGAGCTATACATCTATCGAATAGACACTGGACGTAACCACCAGGACAAATAAAAATAGAAATGATTAAAAGTGCTTGCCTCTGGGAAGCAAGACTGAGTGAAGTGAATGTGTGTGTGTTGGGGGGGGCGTGGAGGGGTTCATAGATTTTCAATATTGAGTAAATCATTTCATACAGTATTTAAATTAAAAATAACCCCATATACTTGTTTTATATAACATTTTAAAAGTAGACATGTGTATACCAAGAAAACTACTGGGTGACCTTTGAAACTTGCTTTTAGCCCTCAGTTTCAATTATAATTAGCTGAAATTTCAGCTCAGCTGAATATAACTGTAATTAAAAATCTCAACTGCCTAATGGCAGACAATTAGCTGGAGCTGTCAGGAGCCAAAAAGAATGATGGGCAGTTGGAAGACTTTGCTGTAAGGCTTGGCAGCAAACTGCCAAGGATTCCCGCTCTCTGATTCTTCCTTCATGTCTTCTAATTCCGAGGAGGCAGCAGGATTTATGGCAGTACCCTTGGTTTTGGCCTTCACTACAGACTTCTATTCAAGTCTTGGCTCCACCACTTATAGTCAAAGAGACCTTGGGCAAGCTTTTTAACCTTTCTGAACCTATATTATGTCAGCTGCAAAATAGGGAAACACTTGCAGTGTTAAAAAGACTGAATGAAATTATGTGAGTACTAGTCATCATAAAGTGCCTGGCACACTATAGCTACTCAATCAGTGGTAGCTATTAGGGAGTAAAGCAACATTTTAAATGGTTGAAACACTTACTGTTTTGATATAAGTAGGACTTTCCCACCTGGCAAAATCTGAAACATTCATGTCAAGTGTTCTGTTGTAGCCTCTGCCATACCCTTGCCTGGAATAGCTGACACACCTCATCTCTGTTACTACTTTTTACCCATGGCAGACACAGCTAAGTGATTTCTGCATTCTTGTCTGCTACGCTTGGATATGGCTTCAGAGTCTTTTCAGTACAGTTTTTGAGATAGCCATTACTAGTCAGTCAGAATGGGCACTTGAGGTAAAATCTATTTTTCATCTTTGCTTAGACAGTAGGCCATCATGGTGGGCCACTGTCCCTATGGCTATGTGACTGTTATTGCCTGCAGGTAACAGTGTGATCAGTTCTCTGTAGTGATGTCTGGTGATGCCACCATGGTTGTCATGGCTTTGGGAACTTTATGGACAGGATTGGTGGAGGAAGGCTTAAATGAGTCAGTGTTAGCTCACATCTGTTCCCTAAGAGTTTATCATTACACTGGTCAACAAATTTTTACCAAAGTCATGTTACTGAAATCAAATTAGTCATTTCCTATCAATTTGTATGTGCTCAACATGAATATAACAGTCAAATTCTAATATTGGCTCTAGTTTTTTTTTTTTGTAATCTGCAATAAATTGATGTTTACATCACAAAATGCATGCCAATAGTAATAGGCGTATGGCTAATACCTGTAAAAAATCAAGTCATAGACTACTTAGATTTCTTCGCTTGTCTCTTGTACAACTATTCAGGAATAGAAGACAGTTTCCATTGTGCAAAAGCACAGCCTTAAGACTCAGTTTTGAAGAGTCTAGAAATAGTCTCTATTCTTGTGGGTCATGAGCGATTTCTAAGGCATTCACAAGGCTCTCAATATTGGAACAGAATACCAGAGTATTTTCCTTTCTGAAGAAAGGCTCCAACTGCTGGTGGCGCTTTTGATATCAAGTCATTGTGACATCTTCTTCTAGAAGATTCCATTGTTGGACTCTTGATCCTAGAAATTCTGCCTTGTTCTTGGGTAAGTCCAAATCACGAACTAGGTCATTTAGTTCTTCCTGTGTTAGTCTGTGTGGGGTTGATCATGCACCACTGTGAAAATCTGGATCACTGCATGCTGATGGAACAGGAGAAGAATAGGTCCACTCACCCTTGTCCTCATCAGATGAATGAAGAGAATGTTCTGCTGGAGGTTCTGGAATAGGAAGTCCCTCAACATGTGGAACTGGTATCAATGCAGACAGAATGTTTGGGTAGATTATTCTTGACTTCTTTTGCTTCGTTATTCCACTGGAAAGAGGAGGAACCAAGCAGAAGTAACAGTCTTTTCTGTGGTTGCTTGGCTCTCTCCACACCATGGGGACTGCAAATGGAATTGATGGTCTTTTGCCATTTAACCACTGTGAAAGGTGTGTTGTACATGTAGCACAGCATATATGCAGGGCCCAAGGCTTGTCTTGGTCACCAACCTTGCATCCGAAATAAAGATGATAAGCTGCCTTCACTTGAGAAATGATACTTTTCTTCTGGTTGTCAAATGTCACTTCCCCACAAATAGAGCAGAAATTGTCCATGCCATTAATGCACTTTTTAAAAAAAAGATTTATTTATTTATGCATACAAGCTGGGGTACAGGTCAGAGGCGTGGGGTGGCAAGAGGTTTCACCAGAGACAGAGTGGGGAGCAGAACAGGCAGATTGATGGAAATACACTGCTGAAGGGAGCAGCGGGCAAGGCAGGAGAGGTCTGCGAAGCCATGTGGGAATCTCCCCGGCTGGGTGCCAAACTCGCGTCGCCGCTGCCGTGACAACCCCACAGCACAGCGCTTAACTGCTGCACGCTACCGGGGAGGCCCTATTAACGCACTTTTGAGGCATTACTGTTCTGTATTGTACCTAAATAGATAAAATAATAACAGTTCTATGGAACAGTAGCTTAAACTGTCTCGCACAAAGCCTGAAATATTTTCAATGCTCAACCTTTCCGACAGGGCTTTATATAGTGCACTGCTGACGTCAGCTTACTTCAGCAGCCTCCTGGCAGTAGTATTGCATTGCATCAGAAAATGATGCAATCAACTCTGGATGATGTGTGCATGATGGTATTATGCAATACGATGCAATATTACATCATTCTAGGCTGATTTAGGATGTTGCAGTCCTACTGGATAAATTTACACTGTGAAACATAAAATGAACTATATGAAATATCTTCAAAACGAGAGCTAATAAAAAATTTTCAGGGTTATATTCATGTTCAGCACACCAAGATACTGCAGATTAGAGCCTTTTAAAGTCAGTAACGATCTCACTGTTGGCCAGTGTTATTAGAAGGCTTGGAACATTTAGAAGATGAGGATAAAGGCGTGATGACTGTAGGAAGATCTTAGAATCGTTTGGATTCTAACTGGTGGCTGAAGCCAAAGACTGCTACCTGTGGTGTCCCCTGGAGAGGATTGCTGGTGAGGCTAGATAGCCCCAGGGGAAATGCTCAAAAGTATTGCATTTTGGGGTGGAGTGTCTGATAAGAAATATAAGGGACTGCAGAGGCAGCTGTGGTTTCATTCAGTGTTGGGGATTGAGCTTTCCAGCATTCAGCATTTTCAGATCTTCAGCAACTTTGGGGTCAGTGATTTTGGCCTCTACTCTGCTGATCTTCCAGAAGGCTGTTGGGGGCCTCTGAGGGTGGAGGCCTCCAATAGCTTCCTTACACCTTCGAGTGGAAAAGTTCGGAGATTTTGCAAGTAGCCAAGCGACTGAAACTGTTCCTGGTTTTGCTGCTGTTACAGCCGAGGAGAGAAGGCAAAGACCTGGAACCGGGCGCCTCCCTGAGTGTGGCTGTTTGTTGGGTTATTCAGCCATTGCAGCTGCTGTTTTGAGTGTCGCTTGTCTGGTGCTGTGCTGGGGCATCTTGGCAGCTCCAGGAGCATCTCCTGTTGTCTTCTCTTGTCTTTGTGAGTTGGAACCTGGCCTATAATCTGGCTGCCGTGTGTCTGCAGTGGCAGGAAGATGCCATTTGGGGCACATGGCCTATTGTTTGGGAGAGGAGCTCCACGTCCTTAGTGGCGGGAAGATGCTGTCTTAGCTGCTTTTTGTTTAGGGCTAGGAAACACTGGACACTGCTTAGGGTGAGGTAAACATCCATTTTTGGCCCCAGAAACTCTTTGTTTTTCCCTGGTTTGTTAAATAAATCCTGTCGCTGTTGTTTCCTGAGTCTGAGTAGTCTTGCAATTGTGCATGTGAAGAACTCAGTGACTGATAAACTATTTGGGCAGTGTCCTTGGCCAGTTTTAATGCCCCTTGCTGTCCTGTATCAGGATTACAAGAGGATAAATTGCAGGGGGCTCTCAGATGCACTTGATTTCAATGACTGAAACTTCCAGACACCAACCACATCCTTAGTCCTGTTAAGTAGCTTCATATTAGTTGGGCAAACATCTGAAATTGTTTACTAGGTTGCTTGCCTCCCTGGCACCTTTTTCTCCAGGGTATTGCCTATTTACAGGATGGATCACACCATTCACAATGTCTTTTCCTTAGTCTCTAGAATATCTCCCCACAACAGCATCAAAGTCCCTAAAACTTCCTAAGGATTTTGCCATAGTATGGTTCTATAAGAATTCATGCAAGGGAGATGGAGTGGGGGAACGCCAAGTTCAAGGAATCTGGGTTGGTAGGACCTCCTTGGGAATCCAGTCAAAGGCACTACCCCCAAGGTTCGAAGAAGACTTTGCTTTTCTTCACATGAAAAGAATAGATTGCCAGCTTTGGGCTTGGGGTGATTTGGCTTCACTGGTGTTAGTTTAAATATTATTATTTAATGGCTGCTTTCTTTATGCTTTATCTGGGAGGAAAAAAAACAAAACCCCAAATCAGTTCCATAAGCCGAAGAGGTTAGAATTAGAGATTTTGGGGAAAACCAATTTAAACTGCAGTTGTAGATAGACCAGAAGTCATGGGTTCTGGCTCTGAGACCTACTGGCAGCTAAGTGATCTAAACCCACACATTTGTGTGGTGTTCTCTCTTTTACATACCTGCTTTTTCTGGGCTTTGAATTGGAAAGATCCTCAAAGGGGAAACAGTGTGTGAGAAGAAACACACTCTCTCTCTCACACACACATGCAGGAACTTTTCTGTGGGGGTGGGAGGGATGTGTGGGTGGGGATAATGAGAGTGTGAAATCAAAAGGATGATTAAGAGAATTTGACAAAGAAAACGACTTCTTCCACCCATTTAACACCCACATTAATCCACTTGGATGATCAAATGCAAAAGACAAAGAGAATTACAACCTTTTCCAGGCCAAGAAATAATAATTATTCAAAGGAAAATCTAGGTAAAATGAGGAATAAGCCAAGCTAAAGGAGAGAGAGAAGGAGACAGGCTGAGCTGTGGGGTCAAACAGGTTTTGTACATTTGCCTCATTTCAGTTTGGAAAAAATAGAGAGAAAAAGTCAAACTCAATTTGAACAAGTAATGGAAAACCGGTGGTTGTGGTAATTCCTGGTCTCCCTTCGCAGTGGTTTGGTGCCCTTCTCTTGGTAGGAGCAGAGCAGAGGTCCATTGAGGAAAGGGTGAATTCTCCAGACTGTGCATGTGGGAGCCTGTGTCATTCTATAGAAACTGCTCTATTTAAGTGCGGGGTTTTATTTTTAAAAGCGCTGCTGTCCCTTGATAGGAGGGAGTGGAAGGGAAGAGGTAATGTGTGAGCAAGGTTAGAAGCAGAAAGAAAAAGGAAGAAGAAAGAAGCAGAAAAGTCCAATTTTCTTTGGAAGCATATTGTATTGTTAGGCTCTCCTGGCTCTGTTCCAAGGGCTCAATTGAAGTGAATTTCTTTTATTGAATTCCATCCAGAGATATCATAACCTCAAAAGGCTACTATTACCCAGAGGGCTTCAGATGGAAGCATTTGTGCGTGACTCTTAAAATGCAAGGAGTCACAATTGTCACTTGACAACATGGGACATGCCAGTCCAGCTCCTTTCTGTGCCGGGGAATTGTTGACACAATCTGGCCTCTGGTCCCCTTCAGAGGGACTAGTCTCTTTGTTTCTCAGGCTTTTTTACTCAGCAGGTGTAGTAACAAGAAAACTGGTGAAATTTTACAAAAACAACAATGAAAAATGGGAGACATAGACTCAGACTGATTTAAACATCAAATCCCTTCGCTGTGCAGGCAGAATGATGGGTCATAGGTCACTGGGTAGATCTTCAGAGTCTTTGGCACTAAGTTTATCTTTTTTTCTTAACCAAAAGTGGCAGTGATAACATTATAAAATGCCACAAAATTGGTTCAAACCAAAACACAGGCTAAATGAAGACAATAAATTGGGAAGAGGGTAAAATCAAAACTTTCTGATATGTGTGGATAATTTTTTCCTTTTAAACTGGCATAGCAAAGAGAACTGTATGAAGTGCTAGATAATAGTGGCTTTTCAAGTGTTTCCTACTTTGTCCTCCTTTCCTCCTTTTTGTCCAATCCCTCCTTCCTCTTTAAGCATCTCCTTCTATTTATTGCAGCCTGTATTCCATCTTTTTCTTCCTTCCTTTCAGCATTAAGTAATGGGAGTTGCTTCCCAAAGCTTAGCTCTGATAATAAACCTCTTGTGTGGTGACTCCATTTATTCTTAGATACACACAACCTGTTTTGAATGGGGCTATGGAGAGAAACTCAAATAGAATTAACCACTCTTTTCAGAAGTTGTTGAATACAAGCTTTGGTTCTCAAAAATCAAGTTTCAATGACTGGCTTCTTTTGAACAAAATGCAAAGGAATTCAGAATAATAAGTGTAACAAGATGGAGAAAATTTTATTCACCAGTATTCTTGAGGAAAGTACTGTATGCATTTGGGAGAATTACTTTGATAAAACACTTTGACTGGAGATTAAGCCCCCAAGTATGCTTATGTAACAAAAGATGGCTGCTAAACTGTCTTCAGAGGAGGAGGGGTGGTGGGTTCTATTCCTTGGGGAGTTCTTTGTTTTGCTGAATTCAGTGATGAGTTTGGTAGGTCAGTCTGGAGGAGGAGGGAAGAGGAAGTTCATGTTTCAGGATTCTGAGGAAGGGAATCTGAGCAAAGGGGAGAGAAGTAGAAGAGAAACCCCAAAGGTCTTCATACCCAAGGTTGGGGGTTGGGGAGACTATGTTCGCTTTCTTTCTTTGCTTAACTTTTTATTGTAAAAATGAGAAACATATTAAAAAATAGAATAATATATCGAACCCCTAGGTGTCCCTCACCACTCACGCCTGTTCCTTATTACATCTATATCTTCATTGTACTTCTTACGCCCTCTTTTTCTTTGAAGAACGGATAAAAAGAAATTTTTCTTGGGAAGTTTTCTGTTGCTTAACATGGTATGTTCTGTCTCTCGTAAAGTCTTTCATAAGGTGGGCGTTGGTCAACAATGCTTATGTGAATAGGTTAGTCTTTGCAAAATCAAGGATGTGCCATTCTGCACCAGGGTTTAAGCAAAGTGAAAACAGTCATTGCAAATGTAGACCCAAGACCTGGCAATGAAGAATTGGATCTAAGTTACATAAATATTACAGATTTCAGCTAAAAATGACAACATGGTGAAAAGACAAAATGTTGAAATGTCGATATAAAAGTGCTTTTGGAATTTTTTTGCCACCCACAATTCTAAACATACTTTCAAAGGCCTATTTACTAAGTAACATGAGTTGATACGGAAAGAAGACTGGACTGGGAGTTACATTCCTTTATGACTCAGTTGTGAGATATTGGGCAAATATTCATCTGTCTGGGTCAATTGTTCCTTCAAATCTGCCCTAATTTCCAGTGCTGTTGTGATGATCAAATTTGGGAAATGCAGAGATTTAGCATCCATCTGTGATATAAAACTCCTAATAAAACTGGAATAGAAGGGATATACCTCAACATAATAAAAGCTATACATGACAAATCCACAGTGAACATTGTACATTGTGTGAGAAACAAAGCTTTTCCCTTAAGATCAGGAGCAAGACAAGGATGTCCACTCTTACCATTATTATTCACTGTAGTATTGAAAGTCCTAGCTGAAGCAATTAATTAGGTGAGAAAAATAATACAAACTGGAAAAGAAGTAAAACTATTATTATTTGATACTATACATAGAAAACACTAGAAACTCTAAAATGATTAGAAACAATAAATCAGTATAAAGCGGGAGGTTCAACAACCAATATACAAAATCTGATGCAATTCTATACATAAACAATGAACTAGCAGAGAAATCAAAAAAATAATCCCACTTATGTTAGCATTAAAAGGAATTAAGAATCTAGGAATAAATTTAACAAAGGTGAAAGACATGTAGAATGAAAACATAAAGACATTGTTCAATGAAATATAAGAGGACACAAAGAAATGAAAATATATTCTTATGGTGATGGATTGGGAGGATTGTTGTTAAAATAGCTTTCTGGGGCCTCCCTGGTGGTGCAGCGGTTGAGCCCTGTGCTGTGGACCTGTTGGCCACGAGCGATGCAGGTTCGACGCCCAGCCGGGGAGAATCCCACATGGTGCGGCAGACCTCTCCTGCCTCGCCCGCTGCTCCCCTCAGCAGTGTATTTCTGATCTGCCTGTTCTGCTCCCCACTCTGTCTCTGGTGAACCCTCTCGCCGCCCCGTGCCTCTGGCCTGTACCCCAGCTGTATGTATAAATAAAAAAATAAAATAGCTTTCTTACCCAAAGCAATATACAGATTGGATCCCTATCAAAATTCCAATGGTATTCTTCAAGGAAATAGAAAATTACTAAAATTTGGATGGAGCTACAAAAATCTCAAATAATCAAAGCAATTCTCACAATGAAGAAGCATGGAGGTATCACAATCCTTGACTTTAAGCCATACCTCAAAGCTATAGTAAGCAGAACAATATGGTATTGGAATAAAAATAGATGCACAGATCATTGGAGTAGAATTAAGAACCTAGAAATAAGACCATACATATGTGGATTGTTAATTTATAATAAAAGCACCAAGAGCCTACATTGGTGAAAGGAAAGTCTCTTCAACAAATAGTGTTGGGAAAACTGGACAGCCACATGCAAAAGAATGAAACCACTGTCTCACACCATACACAAAAAATTATGAAAATGGACTGAAAACCTTAATATAAAACCTGAAAACATAAAATACATAGGAGAAAACATAGGCAATGCATTGTACAACACTGACTTCAGAGATTTGCTTTGGGTCTGGACTCCAACAGTAAGGGAAGCAAAAGCAAAAATTAACAATTCGAGGTGCGTGAAAGTTAAAGCCTCTGCACAGCAAGAGAAACTATCATTAAAATGAAAAGATATCCTATTCAATGGGAGAAAATTTCTGCACATCATAATCCTTCAAAGGTTTAATGTCCAAGATATATAAAGAACTCACACAACTCAAAAAGAAAAAAAATAAATGAAAAAATGGACAGAAGATCTAACTAGACATTTTCCACAGAAGACATACAGATGACTAACATGCATATAAAAAAATACTTAGCACTTATTATTGGAGAAATGCAAATCAAATCCATGATGAGAATCAACTCATACTTGAGACAATAGTCTATATCAAGCAGATTGGTAACAATGTATTTGATAAGGTGTGGGAACAAAGAAACACTATTGGTGAAACTGTAAACTGTTTGGCCTCTATGGAAAATAGTATGGAGATGCCTCAAAAATTTAAAAATAGCCCAGTCATTCTGGAGGCTGCAGCTGCAGAGGAACCTCCTGAAGAAAGCTGAAAGGTGCTGTCTGTGCTCATTGCTGTGGCTGTGGACTGCTCCCTCCCTCAACAGGCTGGGCTGGTCTCCAGAAATTCTTTGGGATCATCCTTTATTGCTGCAAGGAACTGCCATGGGTCTAATACTTGTCTTCAGAAGAATGACACTGCTGAGATGACATCTGTTCTTGAAGAGTGAATACATTTTTTTTTAAATACACACACACATATTACATCATTCTTCATTTTTGTACGATGTATGCTTATATGCTTTCTCCTCTCAGGAGAGGAGAGTAAAGTTCCCACCACCAATTTACCCATGAACTATCACCCTTGGGCCTCCCTGGTGCCCTAGGGGTTAAGTCTCAGCGCTACCACTATGAAGGCCCACCTTTATGGCCTGAGTTCCATCCCAGGCCAGGAACCATTGTGGATGTTCTAGTTAGTGAGGAAATCTTGGGTCATGTAGTAGATGCCCTTATAATGGCATTGATGGAAAGGGTCCATTTGGTTCCAAGATCCATAGGTGAGCTGGCCTGAAACCTTTCGGGATCATCCCCTGGAATTTCATGTGGAAGCCGATGCAGACTGGCAATAATGCTGTGGATAGGTTGGTGCCAATTCATTGTGGTGAGTGTGAACTGATTATTGGTGACTGACAAAATGATACCCAGAAGCTTTCATTTTAGTGTAGGAAATAACACGTGCATAAATAATTTCATTTACAGGTGGTTTATGATAAGTATCTGTGCAAAATATAGACTACAAGAAGTAAAACAATTTTTGAAGAATAGATCAATTTGGGGAGATATGATCAGCGAGGTTTATGGAAAAGGTAGAGTCTGATACTCAAGATATGATTGTGGGTGTGTTAGAGAGAGAGATGGAGAAATGGGGTGGGGAGAGTCACTCTAGAGGGATCCAGGAGAAGAAGAGAAGTGATAGGAGCAATCAGTGACCTAATGTGGGTAAAAAAGGGGGTTCTGTATGGGGGAATAACTGTCGAGGGAAAGGTAGGGACATATTGTCCAAGACCCTAAATACTAGGCCAGTAGTTTGAACCATGTTCTGTGAGTGATAGGGAACCACTCATGGCATTTGAGCTAGGAATGTTTTAATTTAGATCACAGTGGGACAATACCCTTTTTTAAACATGGGGAGATGCTGAGGCAGGCAAACATCATTTCCTGGCAATATCCAGAGGTTCCTAGGAAAAGAAGGATCTAGGATGCAGTCCTCAGGAGTAAGCATGTGGTGGTGCTCCTACCACTCCCTGTCATGCCCTCTTTTTGGAGGACTAACTTTGGGGCCCAACTTAGAGTCCTATGTAACAGGTAGTAAGTCCATAGAGGGAAAAATTCTCTCAGGCTTGGTGTTCTCAGGGATCATCTGATCACCCCTTAGCATTTTGTCTAATTAATGGAGTTCACAGATGTTTGGCAGGAAAAGTTAATCAACTATTAATCACCAAAGAGCTTCTCTGTAGCTTTTCTGGAATTGAAAGAATGTTCCTGTTATAATTGAAATCTCAGTTGTTTACTGAATTTGGGTAGAGGGAAGAGCCAGAGGCAGAGTTGCGGGTCTCCTGTCTAGAAGGTTTGCCAGAAGTGTCTTGGGGTTGGTTTGGCTGCTGTTAAGTGAGAAAAGTACATCTGTTATTTTTCTGAGTTTGTCAGTGTCTGTAGAAATCTGGCTTCAGCAAGGAGAGGAAATAAAAATGAGCCACATGGTGTGCCTGAGAAACTGCACACTGGGCATTCCAGATGGTTCTAGTCCCAGTTTTGCCTCTACGTGGTCATGCTAAGTTGACTTATTCTCTTAACATATTGGGATTTAATGTTCTCATATTTAAAGTTAGATATTTTGACCATATTTGGGATTCCCTAGACATCAAGGCCCAATGGGTGCTTTCCTGAATGAAAAGTTCCCAGACTCTGAATGTGAGCATTCATTTGCTCTTACACTTGTACATGACTCTTGTGGATTCTGATGGACACCAGTAAATTAGAAGAGTAGAAATGTTTTGATGAAAACAAAACATGCAACCTATCTAACCCAGCATATGTCCAAACATTTTTGATCACAGAACACTTTGCTCACTAATCATCTAGGAAAACTAGCTAATTGTGTTCCTGACTAACATCTATTTTTCTGGTTTCTGATTCAATTTTATTACTAATCTTAGGTTTTCATCCAACAAGTATTCTTGTGGAATCTTGGTAAATTTTTTAACCAACTCACCTGCTTCTCACCCTTAAAACAGTTTCTAGGGTTATAAACTAAGAATAACATCTGATTTTGCAAACCTGCCCTTGACCCTACTGCTGACCTGTGGTGACCAAAGGCTCTGGACAGCATTGTTAATCTGTCTAGTTCTCACCTGTCATTCATATCTTCATCTGGTAATGGAATAAATACCATGTTGGCCAGTGTTGCCTTTTATTGTATAAAAGGCAAGCATATGATATTTGGTGAGAGTTGGCTATGAAGATCATTTGAAAAGTTAGTTTCTTTTAAGGATCAAATTCTAGCTTTTAAATGACCTTATATTGTGAATTCACAATTAGTTCAGAATACCTCTACTCCTCTGACTCCTCAATTCCACAAAGACAGCCCACGTTTATGGGGGAAGTCGGCATAATATTAGATTTTAGAGTGCCTTATTCTTTTCTTTTAGCTACTACTTGTAATTCTTGGAATTTATTGTTTCAATCAAATGCAATATTGTAGGTTTGTAGCCGGACTATGACTTTTTTGGAGACTGAATGTAAATTGCCAGAATGAGGCAGCACTCTGTGTAATTTTTTAAGTTCCATTCATCATGTTAAAGACCATTGATCTGGTGAGAAATTAGCTAAAACTATAGAGGTCCATGTGAAGCCAAAGCTTTGTAGAAATATCTAGTGGCTCATCTTCTTTGCTACCTTTCATGATGAATTTCAGGACAAGAATTTCAAGGAGGAGAAAAAGATTAAGAAATTATTCAAGCCTTCGGTAACAATATCTGGTTACTAAGTTTGATCCAGAGTCACATATATTTCTTATAGAATATGGTGGGGCTGTGCATCTAGTCCCTTTTTGACAAAGAAAAGTATATTTGATTATAGGCATAAAAATGACCTGAGCACACACCATTGCCAGTTCCTATTCTTAAACCAAAGTTGTTATTGCCTTAGTTATATGTGCTAAGAAGTGAAATTGGTGGCTACAACGCAATGGGGACTTTCTGTTAACCACACACAGCCAACTTATATTCACATCTCCTCTGTTGCTTAAGAGGTTTGATTTGTTCTTCTGAATCAACAAAATTTTTAAAGACTGAGTGCTACTTCTGAGCCTGTGTTTATTGGCATGATACTGACATGATAATGTGATAATACTTTTTATTATGGTTGGAACTGTAGGGTAAGTAAACCTTCCTGCCCACTCAGATTTGGTGGCTAGTTTAAGAATTAAACTGACATTAGGTAGAGAAAAAAGAGAAAAGCATAAACATTTGTTTTCTGTTTCTACATGTACATGGAATTCTTGAAAAGGAAAATGAAGACCCAAAGAAGCTGTAAGACCCAAAAGCTTACCAAAGGATTATGAATTGTGAGGATGTGACATGACAAAGGGTTTGGGTTAGGGGCAAGAAATTTTGGATAGTGGCAAGGAAATATATGGAGGAAATAATGGAAGATATGGATTATTTTAGTAGTATTTTTTGGTACAGGTTTATTTTGGCACTGTAGTAGAGCAAAAATCTGCCACCCCAAAATATGTATTTTTGGTAAGAGGTGTATTTCATGGAAGGGCTTCTGAAAGCTAGGTGGCAGTTTCTCCTGATATTTATTTATAAACTTCTCTCTGTAAAGTCCTCTCCGTGGAAGATATAATTTCCTTGTCTCTTTTCAGCTGAGAAAGCAGAAGTTAAAACTGCATTTATTTCTTTGATAAACAAAGGATAAGCTGAATTTTCTCCTTTCCGCAACCTCCCTGTCTTAGCTAAGCTATTTAAGACAGCATCTAAAACCACATGGGTGAGGTCCTCAGTCATGCTGGGTCTCTCCCACGTATGCAGAAGGTATACTTGTCATTATTAAGCTTCTCTAGGACGTTTTCTCTTACTGATCTGTCTGATGCTTACTTGGTTATTTGCCAGCCTAGAAGAACCCACAGGGGTATGGGATGGCTTTCTTTGCGCCCCTGACAGCATCAAATCCCAGTCTGTAATGATAGGCTTGTTCTTCTCTTCCTGGTGCCAGGAGAACACCATTCTCAAGGGAAATTTTATGGCCTACTTGTAGGTTCAAAGGGAAGTTCTGAGAGCCTTCTCTCTAGCTGCTGTTTCTCAAGTGACTTCAGCTCAAAATAATCAATATGCTGAAGTTTGGGTGTTGTGTCCTGAACCCCTTCAAAGTCCTATTATCACCAAGCAACACATCAACTCATTTCACTTACACTGTCAACGTGAGCTCCGTAGAAATCACTGAATAGTCATTTTGGGTTGGTGTGCTAATTTTCTCCTCCATGTTTCATGGTGTATCATGGTGTCACATAAAAACGTTAGGCCAGATGGTCTCTGAGATTCCTTGAAGATCTTGGCTCAGAGAAAAGAAACTCCAAAAACTACTTTAATTTCATCTCAAGAGAGCAGGTAGGAAATTGGCTTAATATGATACCACACATGATTAATACTGACCTTGAAAATAGCTATTGCAAGGAATGTCCTCTGGTCTGATTTCTATATCTCAGACATCCACTGAAAATGCTCTTGCCCTTTATTTCTTGAAGCAAAGCTGTCCTATTATCAAGGGCCCTGGTATCATGTCCCCCTTGGGTTTAGGGGCCAATGTTTGGTTTTCCAGATCAGTTCATAACTTCTTGCTTCACAGCTGTTAGGTCCACTCCGATTTACTTTGCCCTTTTTCTGCTTCCTTCTCCCCTATCCTCTAGCTTCTCTATTCCTGTTAGTCCATCCCTTGCCTCTCCACAGCCAACCCCCTCCATCCCTGCTATGACCCTTATTCCCTCTCTACTGGACTCGGATTTAGCTGGGGCCCCTCAGCTCCACTCTGGAAACCTAGTTCTGCTGTCCCTTCATTATCAAGAGCAAAATTCATTAGTTCATGACATTTGGCCTGCGCTGCAATTTGTCCTTCCATGTGTCTGTTTCACACCAGTGGGGATGACTTAAGACAGGTTACTTATCCTATCTTAGCCTCAGTTTCCTCATTTGTACGAAGTGGATAGCATTAGCATTTGCCTCACAGGATGGCTGTGAGGATTATGTGAATTAATCTATACAAAAAACATAGCAGAGTATTTGGCATGGTGATGCTCAGCAGTGTGTCCTGTTTGGGAACCACAAAGCCTCAGGCTTCACCTCTGTTCTGTGTTGCTTTTGCAGATCTTGGGTTTGGGCCTTGCTTAGGGGCTGCTCCTGGATTGGCTCCTATTGGAATCATTAGCCCGCATTCTTGTCGGCATCCTGGGAGGCCTCTTGGATTTAGTGTCTTTGCTACAGCTTCCTTAGCATCCCTCTCGACTGACATTGCCCACCCCCGGCACTCCTGCACATAGGCAAACCTTCCTCTTGCTACATATGAACCCTCTCACTGCTTCTTGAAGGTAGAAAAATTATCCTGCCGGTATTTTTCTCCCAAATGCTGGTTACCAATCCTTCTCCCTAGTGATACTGTGCTTTCCCCGACACTTCAGTTGACATTTGCTTTATCCCTTTTAGAAACCATGGAGCTGAGGTGAGGACCACTCCCATTGGGAATACTCTCATCCAGAGGGGTATGATCTATCTCAAAAACACAGATGAATAGAAAGATCATTACAGTTACCAGTTACCACACATAAGTTACCATATATATTATATTTTTTCAATTTGTTGTTTCATCAAGAGGTTTTTTTTTTTGTTTGATTGTTTGTTTGTTTTAAACAAACAAACAAAAAACAAAATTGGCCAGTGCTAGACTGAGCTCACTGGGGTGGTGATACTATCAGGGCTGGAAATCAGAAAGTTTTCTTTCTTCTCTACCTGGGATTAGGTGAATTATTTGTTTTGCAAGAAGAAGATGGAGAAAGGGCCTTTCTAAGGAATTCCATGCTTAGTCTTCCCATGTGGTCTTTCTAGCTCTGCTGGGAGCTGGGACAGCTCTACTGACATCTAAGCCAAGGGATGCCAGGTACTAGAGTTTTATTACCCATCAAGACAAACATAACATAAAAATGGTTGTTGTTAACTTTTGATTTTAACAGTAAAGATATTTACAAAAAGCAAAAACAAAGACCCATTTAAAATTACAATTATTTCATAAAAGAATGGATTTTTTTAATACCAAAAGTAGGGCACAGATAGCAGTTATTTCCTTTAACTTGAATAAATTTAGCCATATGAAGACTTGATTACAGATTCTTATTTTTAAGAACATGTCCTGGATTGGTACTAATGTTGGTCGAAGCTAGTACCTGCCCATGGCCTGATGTTTGAGAACCAGTTCTGAGCTATACAAGGACACCAAAAGTTGGGGGGGGGGCGGGGAAAGACATGAGAGAGGTGAAATGAGTAAATTAGATGTAATGATATTCTATCCTTAATCCTACTACATTTCTAGTCTCCAAACCTTACCACTTAACTAAAATGTAGAATAATATGCTTAAAATACTGAAATATATTTTCCATTGATGAAAAGGCTAATGACTTTTCTTCAGGTTATAGGGGGATGATTTGCTCCTAACTGGGTTAGACTTGGTAGTCCTTGCTGAGACTTGCTGTCCATTGCTTGCTGGTGCCATTTACATGCTAATCACTCCTAGTGTGTGGGGAAAGGGTAATGAGGCATTGCGGCTCTGTCAGATGCTCCACTATACTCTCCCTATAATCCCATTCTGGAAAATTCCAGTTTGTGTGCAGGTAAAGTGGCCATCATTGGAACATGGAACTCATGGTCCCAGTCGGCCATGATTTACTGTTGTCAAAATGGAACGTGAGAAATTTCCTTTTTTGTGTGTTAGTAGAAAAGTACACTGGTGTTGGATTTAATGATGTTTTGGTGAAAAAGGAAACATATCTATGATGGTTATACCATATGCCATAGAAGTGTTGGCAGGCTACACCACTAGCTTTGAGTAATCACACTCTATGAAGTTTGCACAACAATGAAATTGCCTCATGACACATTTTGTTGAAGTGTCCTGTTATCAAACAATAGTATTTAGTAGTAAGTACATAAGTACTTAGATTATATGCCAGAAGAGGCTTCTAGTCATGCCAGGTCACTAACAAGTTGTGAAAGATCATACAAGAGAAATACACACACACCAAGAAAGTTTCCTAAGTTTGGCCAAAGAGCTGAATATATCCACAACTGGATGATCAACTGTTGTATTTATTCATGTATTACAGAGGGAAACAACTCCAAGGAACATCAGATATTTCTTATTCTAAGTTCTCCAAAGTGGAAATGAAAATTCTGAGAAGTTTAATGTATTTTGTCTCAGGCCATACCTGTGAAATAGGGTCTAAAGTAGCACTGCCCTACCTGGTAGCCATTAGCCACATGTCGATATTTAAATTAGTTAAAATTAAACTTCAGTCATCAGTCTCACTAGCCATATTTCAAATGCTCAAAGGCCAGATGTGGTTAGAGGCTACCATATTGGATAATACAGATATAGAACATTTACATTGGGCAGAAAATTCTATTAGAAAATGCTATTTTAAACCCTTGGTTCTGGTTCTTCACATCATAATAAGATTCTCCTCCCCCCTTACACATATAGTCTGCATCATAATTGTTTGTACAGTGGGAAAAGGCACATTTTGACATTAATTTACAAATAAAGGTCAAAGTCTCGATTCTTGCCCTCTTCTGAAAGTGGGAGCAACTTGAGTAAGCTTCCAAACATTTCTAGAACTGGTGCTTACCATTTTTTGTTTTGTACCAGTTTTTGCCATCACACAGAATTATTAGAGCTTGGCTTCACAATTGGTTGCTTTGACTTCAGGGTGCAACTTTTTCTTTAAAGCTAATATTGATCTAACAGTGTGTTCTTCAGAAAAACCCATACAGCTCCTTGAGGAAAAATTGGCCAAGGTGGTGTGGTGTCACAGATGTGTGAGGGCTTTAAATTAACACTGTAAATCTCAGGATTATGGGGAAAGAGCTAGCAACTTTATTGAATGTCTCCCATTTGGCTGTACTTCAGCAGCTGCCTGACTGGCAACGGGAGTGGTAGGTATCAGAACAGAAATTCGGGTATCAGAAAGTATTTAATAAAGAGTCAGTTTGCTACCTATGCCCAGGGATCCCATTTGAAATTGATTTTGTTATTGAGATCTACAACAGGATATCATGCTCTTGTCGAAGTGGAACAGGACTATTCTAGTTTCTGAAGCTCAGCTCAGCATCGGGTAGCCTTTGGTGAGGGTGGGGTTTCATGGCTACCACAGTTTGAGGGAATCCTCTGTTCAGGGTTGTGACAGACCCCCCAGCAGAATGTGGCCTGGTGAGCTGGACTACTCTCTGTTCCTACAGCACTTAGGTTTTGCTGGGTGTGGACAGCCCCAAGTCTGGGTGTTGGTACCAGCAAGAGGAATACTGTTCTGTAAGTTAAGGGATGATGGGACTGTGTGCTATCTCAGTGTGTCCTAATCTGTTATTCCTTATAGAGAACTGCCTGTGTAGGATGTTTAATGGTACACCCTTGCCCCTTCCCTCCCACCCCACAGTGATGTCAAATACTAGTGGTGGAATATAATGTAGAAGAGCAGAGGTGGGAGTGATGTTTCTATTAGCCAAGGAATGCCAAAAGTTGCATGCAAATCACTGGAAGTTAGGGGACAGGCATGAAGCAGATTCTCCCTCACAGTCTTCAGAAGGAAACAACACCACTGACCTCTTGATCTTGGACTTCACGTCTCCATAAGTGTGAGACAACAATTTTCTGTTGTTTAAGTTCCCTGGTTTAAAGTACTTTGTTATGGCATCCCTAGCAAACAAATATTTGGATTATTTAAAAACAGAACAAAACAACTTTTCATTATTTTTCCCCCTTTTAATAGTTTTTTTTTTGTAAAATAATTCACTTAAAAACAACTGACCCATTTGAAATCTGCAACTCAGTGGCCTTTAGTATGCTCACATTGCTACAATCACTTCAAGAACTTTGTGGTCACCCCTAAAAGAAACCCTGTACCCATCAGTAGTCACTCCTCATAACCACTCTCCCTTTCCCTCCCCATCCCAGTCCAGAGCAGCCACTAATTGCCTTTCTGTCTCTATAGATTGGCCTATTGTAGACATTTGTATAAGTGGAATCATTCCATAGGTGGTCTTTCATGACTAGATTCCTTCACTTAGCATGGTATTTTCAAGGTTGAATCATGTTATGGCATATACCAGTACCTCATTCCTTTTTTATGACCTAATAATATTCTATTATATGGACAGATGATACTTTATCTTTTATCAGCTGATGGGCATTTGGGCTGTTTCTGCTTTTGGCTGTTATGAATAATGCTGCTATGAACTTTTGAAACATAGGGCAAGTTATAATCAGGCAGCTTCAAGCACAGAGCAGGCAGGGACCCCTGGAGAGTTGCTTCTGAGATAAGGGCAAAAAGAAGAATAAGGGAGGATCCAAAGATAAGGGCAATGAATTCCAAAGGGAACAATCAAGCACCACAGGACTAGGGACAGCAGGACATTCCAGACTAGGACACAGAGACCTAGGACACAGAGACTTAGCCCCGGGCACAGAGACACTAAAGCATGAGTGAGACCACCAAGAACTAACCAGTCACAAAGAGACAGATGGAGCTTTAGAATAATCAGGGAAAGAAGGTCTATATTCCCTAAGACACGACTCCACTTTGGCTTCCTTGCCCCTCCCTGGCCTGGTTCCACTAGCCTGGGAGTCCCACTTTATTTCCGTTTCTTTTCTCTCTAATAAACTTTTTCTTTCTCTAAACAAATGTGCCTCCTTTCGCTTGCTTGCCTGAGCACTGTGGCTTCGTGTGACACCAACCCATGGAGGTCTAGGGGCCAGGACTCAGGGCTGCCCCTGCAGTCGGGGGTCCACTCCTGCCTGGGAGACTAGACCTGAAAACCTGAAATTCCGGTATCACTTTCATATATAAGTTTTTATTGCAAGTATGTTATCATTTCTTTTGAGTATACTACTAGGAATAGAATTGTTGGGTCATGTTTAATAATTTGGGAAACTATTGCTTAAAGTGATTGTATCATTTTACCACCCATCAGCAATATATGAAGGTTTCAATTTCTCCACATCCTCACCAACACTTGTTATTATCTTCTTGATTATAGCCATCCCAGTGTATGAGAAATGGTTTTTATTGCAGCTCTGACTTGCATTTCCCTGGTTGCTAATGATATCCAATATTATTTCATCATTTCATGTACTTATTGGCCATTCATGCATCTTCTTTGAAGAAATGTCTCTTCAAATGCTTTCCTCATTTTCAGTTTTATTATTTGCCTTTTTACTATTAAGCTGTGTGAGATGACTTTGTAGGTGGGGGATTCATTTCAGTAAGACTAGATTTTACTTCTTAACTAGTGAGAATATTATTTCTATATCCTGTTGAGTTCTGAGAGCTGGTTAAGTATGTCAGATATTTAGTCTCCTCTTGAACACAGGGTAGAGGTCAGGGAACTCTAAATTGAGAAAGAGGAAGAAAATTTCAAAAAATTTAGAAGCTGGCTCTCCAGTGAAGAATTCTGTCCTGACAAAAGTTTTGGGGCTTTCTCTTCTTTATGTAATACCACGCAGGAACTTCTTTCAGCATTCACACCATTGACCAAAAGGGAAAAGACCTTAAAAAAATCTTTTCCTCTCCTCCCCTTAAAGTAATTCTTTGTGTGATTTGTTCTTTGTTGCCTTTAATTGTTGAACTCTGGATACTGGGGTTGAAGGTAGGTTGAATAAGTTGTGCACCTCCTGCTGAACAGATTCTGTCTTTGTTACCTTGACCAAAGCAGAGAGCTTCTCCTCCCCAACTATGCAAATCTAAGGCAGATAAATGTGAGCTATCAGGAGCCAATTTGCTGGAAATCTTCCCCTTAGTAATTGGCTTCATATTTCAGCTCTTAAAAAACGTCGACTCTCATTACCACTTCTGCCTTCTCCCCTCAAGGCCATCAGAGAGAGGGAGATAGGTAGGGTCTGTTGGCGACAAAGAAGGGGAGAGAATGAAACTTCTGATGAATTATTTTTTTCTCTTTACTAGTTTTACGTCCAGGTGCCCCCTCTCAGTCATGCTTCCTCAGAAAAGCACCTCATCAGCCGGCTGCAGCCTCCTTGCCAGCGCTAATCGTGTCCTTCCCACCCGGGCTCACTTTACGGAGATAGGAAGTGACAGGCAGGGAGACCTCCTGCTCTTAGGTTCTTGGAGGGGAATGCAAAGCATTATATCAAACACTGCCACCAGGCCAGCTCTTTTGGGTTGCATGAGGCAGTCAAGCATTTTGCTGCCTGCTGAATGTCATCTCATTTAACATTTTGTTAAACAACTTCTAAAGGTCTTAACAATATGACAGATGGGCCATTGACTGGGTACTTAGTAGCTAAGTACCAGTTTGGCTGGCTAGATTGTGTTTATTGTTCATTAAGTGTTATTTAAAGAACTCAATCTTGAAGCCACTAGCCCCCTGCCCACCCCTCAATGCACACTTTCTTCAGGACCCCAGGGTGTCACATTAGAGGCCTGTTTCCATGGAAAGGCACACCAGGAAGGAAAGGGTGGAGAGAGGCTCAGAAAGGAGAAGAAATGTGAAGACAAGTAGAAAGAAGTGGAGGGAAACAGAAAAAAGGGTATGCATGTGGGGGTGGGGTGAGGAAAAGCTGGAAGAGGGTTGTGGTTCAAAGGCAAACATAATGGTCAAGTGACACAGAGAAAAGTGGATTACTGCTGCAGATGGCAGGCCTGTCCCTCTTGGCTGCAGTTCTAGAGACAGTGACCTTCTACCTTGTTTCTCAGTTCCAAAGGACACAGCGTGTCTGTGTGCCTCCGAGCAGCTCAGGACAGTGACCACGACTGGCATAATACTCTCCTGTGTGCATCTTATCTTCCCAGTGAGCTCTAAGTGATGGAAGGATAAAGAGCCTCTTCAGCTTTGTTTCCCCCAAGAAGTGGCTAACAATAACAGAGTAAGCAACTCAACTTTTATTTGATCATGGACTTTGTCTAGCAGCACAGTCAGGCTTCTGCTTTAAGAAGGTAAACTGAGGCACATTTAACAGTTTTTTGCTGAAATTTTTTTTTATTGAAACACTGTTTGTTTAGACTATTGTTACCATTTTGGATGTATAGGTTCTCCCCCTTCATGGATAGTTATCATAACACACTCACCACCAAAGTACCCATGGTCCATTGAATTGGGCAGCACCAAGCCAGAAGTGGTGAAGAGCATTTGCCAACAAGAGCCAGGGGAAAGGCTTCTATAGAGGTCTGGATGCAAAGAATGAAAATTATTGTGTGGCTGTAGCTTACAACCCATTTGGCTGTTTGTAATCGGTGGTGGTTATGTTTTTATTTCTTCATTTCGAGGCATGCACAGAATTAAGGTTTGCTTATGTAGGCCACCAAAGCATCAGAGCCGCCTCAGTCTAATGGCCTCCTCATTGAGTTAATTTAATAATGCTTATCAGGTTCTAGATGATTAAGACAGGGCCACTAGCGCCAACACTATTTGATTGACAAGGACCAGGAAGTTTTAAATAACTGTGCCAGCTCAGTGCTGGGATCCAAATCCTTTAGTGAGGGAATGAGAATTCATACTGTTCTGGTGTTGTCAAGAGCAAAACTAGAGTCTGTAAAACATAATCTCATTTTTGCCAAATCAGACTCCATCATTTTGAAGCCAAAATGTCACATCACTAATGACTTTTTCTAGATTCACTAGAAACCAATGGAGAGTGAGTAGATAAGGTAAATGTTTATTTTTGTCAAGCAACAGTCATTTGAACATATTTCAGGGGATCTATTCCTATCTTGGAGGTTTTTTTGTTGTTGGCATGATTGAACCCAAATAAATATTCAAAGAATGTACTGAGGCGAAACCACAAGATTGTGTAGAAGTCATATCACCATTTCACTCGAGGTTATTGTGACCAGGAACTTGGGATGTCAGCATGAAAATCACATTTTATGAACTATTTGTAAATTGATGGATAGCGTGCCAGTTTTCTTGCCTCTGACTCTGTCCTTTATGTGATGGAATTCTCCTCTGTGACTGAGTTTGACTGTTATATGTTGGTAGATAATTCCTTTCCTCCCCTCTATAAATATTAATTGAGACCCATTTTTTCATGTTAGCTCTCTATCAAATATAAAGAGATATCATATCACGAATATACCCTGTTTTTTAAAAAGCTCTTATTTCTGTTCAGGCACAGACACAGTTAAATGGTAGAGCAAGACAAGTTGTTCTTGCTGTGAGCTCATAGAAAGAGCTGGAGGGCTGCTGTGGAGACTGCTGTGTCAGAGAAAAGACATTTGAGGCTGACCATGTGTGGTGAAGGGCAAGCCCCTGGTTTGTATTTTACACTCTGCTCCCTCCTAGAAAACCCAGACAGCGGAAGATACTGCTCTGCTCCAAACCATGAGGACTTGGATGGCTACTGCAACTTTTGCCATTTTCTTCTTTTTTCCCCAATGCTGGGGGCTCATGCTTGATTTTGTTACTTTTTTGCCTCTGCTGAACTTCCTGTTGGGGGCTGTCTTTCCAGAGATCTCCTGACCATTTGTCTGTGGGCAGATTATACCTCTTGCATTCTCAGAAGCAGATGAGGTTTTCTTGCCATGCCTGAGTTGGGGATCAGAGAGACTGTCCTGGGAGATTGTGCCAAATATATTACACATGAGTCTTCTGGGCCAAACTAATTGGGCCCTTAAAAGACAGCCAACTTTCAGGGTAATTAACCCAGTTTCATCTTGAGAGATATAACAAATCGACTGAGAAAGGCATCCCACACATTTTTAGTGAAAGAGGGCAGCTCTGAACAGACTTTGGCTATTCAGAGAAGAGAAGGGGAGCTTTTTTCATGGAGGCTCACAGCACGAGTCAGTAAGAAGGTATTGGGTGGCTACAGACCTTCCCTACCTACCTGAAGTCAGAGAAGATAACCGGGTCTTGTTGTTACTGATTCCGAAGGGTCTTTGGCTTGCACCAGTTAATCCCCCACAAATTTTGAAAGAGCCAATAGGTTTCTTGTGAGGAACATTTACTGTGGAACACAAAATAGGAGGGGTGGTCAAGTACCCTGAGCCACATTCTCCACCTAAGAGCATTAGGGAACCTGGTTTTATGGGGTGGGTTACCAGGGCTGGCTGTGGGGAGCAGCATCATGGCGTTTTTTAGGCTGGGCTCCACTGGGGCATGCAGGGGTGGGTTACATGTTGCTTCACACATGGCATGTTTCATTAGAATCTTAAGTCTCCACCCAGGGGTGTGCATTTAGAAATCCTGGGTCACTTTTAGGTCAGTTTTTTGCCATCTGCATCAGCATAGACATCTTGTTTCAGCCAGTTTTGGGGCTGTTGCCTAAAGACAGGAAGTTTCTGTAAGGTGGAGGGCCTGCTTCTCACTGGTGAGTGACTGGCCAGGGTTTTGTGAAGTTCCTGCTAGTTTGGGGGCTCAGTAACAGGAAGGTTAGGCCCGTGAGGTCTAGGTACAAGGGGTTCTGTAACAACCTCTGACACATTACAGAGATCTGACTAAGGGGTAAAATTAACTGAAACTTGACCTTGAATAGGCCCAGTGCAGAAAGAAAGTGGGTGAGATAGAGTATTACACACACTTTGGGGGTTTATATTTAACACCACTTCCCCTGTTCTTATGTGGTGCTTTCAAAGCCTAAGTGACCTGGCTGGCTGTTGCCCTGACTTAGGGGACAGACACCTGACCTGAAAACCAAGCTAGGATCACACACATGATGTCCTGTAATATATTTTAAAAAAAGTTAAATATGTGTCACTTTAGAGTTAAGGTATTTCACCTGAAAACCTGAGGTCTCTGGAATCTTTTGAAAAATCATAAACTATAACACCACTTAAGTCTAGGTTCTCACACAGAAACAGTTGTGCTGAGTGCAATGTTGGCATCTCCTCATCCATCGGATAAAAACGCTCTTGCTGAACGCGGTCTGAATCAACCCCTACTGTCTATTTCACCCACCCACCTCACCTCCATGCCCATATAGTTTGTGACCTATAGCAACAGCAAAGATGTCACTAGTCGTAAGAAAAAGCCACAATTCAGAAAGAACATGCTGAATTCCTTTGACTTGCCTTGACCCTAAAACATAGATGGCAAGTTTTACCGCCTATATTGCATGAGAAATAAATATCGGATTGTTTCATATTTTGGGCTTAGACTTCAGCAGGGCAATGGAATGTTCTTACACTTCCAGAGATGTGAATCTGGGGCTATGACATTTTTTAGAGAAGGTTTAAAATTGTAAGCTCTGCTTAGCCCTGCTAAGTGAAATGGAAATAGGTGTGCAGGAACATTTGTCATTGTCTTCCTTCTTTCATTCTCAAAGTCTGAACAGTATTTTCCATTCTCATCTTCTACCATGCTGTGGCCTTCTATGTCCCAATCCTGAGATCTTTTTACCTTGGGCATGAGATAAAAGGGAATGGGTAGAACAAGATTCTTAGTTCAGCACTCAATTGCAGAATTGTATGAATCTGATTAATTTTCACATTTGATTTTATTTGAAATGTCCCTCCCAACTTTTATTTTTTTTTGCTTAAACTTTGGATTTGAAATAACAAAATATTACACTTGAGGTCTGATTATTGCCCTTTAAAGTTTTTTCTCTTTTATTCTTCTATATGACCAGGCTTTACAAAAAGCTATTTTACTCTAAGAAATTAGGTTTCTGGTTATCAGGAGCCCTAAATAGACATGAATTACAAGAACGTCCTTTGAAAACCCCATGCTGCACTTGTTTCATTAAATTCCATGAAGCGACCTTAATTTAGTGGAACACTGGGTAGGCTGTTCTTTTAACCTATTATCACTTTGGCCAGGCCCATAAACCATATTCATGGATGATTCCATCAAGAAGGACAACAGTGGGATTAATATTATTTCAGGATACAGTAAATGCCACAATGATGAAGCTGTTTAAGATCTGGTGCTCACGGTGTCACACTGAATGCATTGACATTTACTCTGCTATCACTTCATTTCCAATATTCCTTCCAAATCAGCCGATGCTAATGCTTCAGCATGTGTGCAGAATACAATGTGGGTGGGGGCAGGGAGGCTAGGAAGAGATTGCACAAGTCCTTTGCCTTCCTTTTCCTTTTGGTATTGCAAGTGGGGAAATGATACTCTGATAGTATTTGGTGTGCAGCAGACCCCAGGATGTCAGATGTTAGGACTGCACAGGCTCCCAGGAACTGGGCTTTGTCCCAGTGTTGGATCAGAATATGCCATGGAGTCCTCTTGCCTGTGAGGGAGCATTGATATGGGTCAGCTGTGAGCCAAGAAAGCATTGGCTGGTGTAGTTAGCACGAGGGCATTTTGGAATTGAGCACAAAGGTAAATTCAAATGACTCTAATGGTACACTGTTTAGAAGGTCCTATTTGTGGTATTTCCCAATTCTCTTTGATCCTTAGACTTGATGTCCCTGATAGCAGTGTAGGCCTAATGATACTGAATCTCTGAAAGCTCGTTGGTAATTTTGGGATCTTTTATAAAGAAGAGGCAAAGATGTTATCCATAATAGCATTTTTAATGTTCAGTCTCTCATAGCATCCTGCCTCATAATTTTGAAGGCAAGATTCTCAGGGTCGGAAGGAAATTTGAAAATTGTCTAATTCATGCCTCTCAAAGTTTAATGTATCTACAAATCACCTGGTCTAGTTAATTTTAATAACTGGAGTCTGAGAGGTTCTAATGCAGTCATTCTGGTGTGAGAGCTGAGAATCTGCATAGCATCAGTCTCCGAGGTGATGTAGACACTACTGGCTTATGAATTATGTTTGGGAGGTCAGGATCTAGTCTAGCCACTACCCATCTTCTTTATAGACAAGCATCAAGTGTGTGTTTAAACCTCTCTTAGTAGGGCTTCTCATATCTCGAAAGGCATTCAGTTCTATCTTTGAGTAACTGTGGATATTAGTCCTCCTCCACATTATAGCCAAAGCCCCACTCCCTGGACTTGTCAATCTATGGCCCTCGCTCCTGCCCTTGGTCCTTTACAGTATATTTGCAAGGCAAGGAAACATTGACAACATCTCTCTATTGAAAGGAAGCATGTAGCCTCCAGTTTTCTACCCTGAGGAAATTCTCAAGGTGGAAGGACTAGCTCACTCAGGGGCAACTTTTGTCTCTGAGGTTGACCATTCCTATTAACCTACCTACCCTTTGTTGTCCTCTAAAAGCATGCTGATTCTTGGTTCTGCTTCCAGTTCTTTTGTCCCACTCGTTGGGGTCTTCCATTCTTGAACTCTCACATGTGTGTGTGAGAGTGTATTTGTGTGTACATTATAAAAATTTATCTTCCACCTACTGTAAATTCATGGAAGCAGAGTTTATGTCTTAAGAATTTCAACTCTTCTATAGTGCCTTGCACATACTAAGAGTTCAAACCATGTGTATTAAATTGAGTCACACACAAATCCTACTGCAAGAAATTTATAGCACTAATACAACACGACATAAAAACTGCAGTGTAGTAAATTGTCACACTAGCTAGTGGTACAACAGGTAGATTTCAGAAAGAATTTTTCAGAAAGGAAAAGTTCAGTGTAGACAGGAGTGATTGTAAAGGGCTTTGCAGGCACAGAGGGTGGGAGCTGTAAATTTAAATTGGCTGTACATAACCCATTTGATTTAACCAAGGTTTCTGGGACTAGTGGGAAGAGAATCTGGTTGATGGTGTAGGAGTGTGTGTGGTTTCTTCCAAGGAGATTGAAGGGTGGGGAGCAATGTAACTTGGGGGGACTTAAGGCAGAGGTCAGCACACTTTTTCAGTAAAAGACTCAATAATAAATAGCTTATGATTTGTGGACCACATGGTTTCTCTTGTAACACTCAACTTTGCTGTTGGAGCTTGAAAGCAGCCATAGACCACATATAGATGAATGGAGCTGACTGTGTCCTGTCAAAACTTTATGGCCACTAAAATTTCAGTTTCATATAATTTTCATGTGTCATGAGATATTATTCTTGTTTTGATACTTGCCAACCATTAAAAAAATGTAAAAAACATTCTTTGCTTGGGTGCCATGCAAGAACAGGCCATGGGCTGGATTTCATTTAAGCTGTGGTTTGCCATGTCCTGGTTGATGAACCAACTGTCCAAGTCGAACATTTCACTAGCAAGGGCTCCCTGGATAAGTGCCTTGCGACAGGCCCCCAAAGGGGACTCTCAAAGGTATTCATGAGAGAAACTGTTTCATAAAAATGTACAGAGACTGAGATGTTATTTTACAGGTATGGCTGCTTCTCCAGAAGATGTGTGAGTAAAGTCTTACTATACAGAGAGATTTTGCTAGATATTCTCTTCCTCTTTCCTCTTGCCCTACTCCCCTTCCCTTAATCCTTATCTTTGACCTTTCAGTTTCACCTTTCTATAATGTCGTTTTTCTAGCTTTTAGAATTATGTAAAAGAAAACTTCCCTAATATTTGGAAATATGATCATCATCCTTACCTGATGATACTTGATTTTTCTGTGTGTAATGTGGACAGTGTGCACAAATATTTGGGAAAGCATGTACTTTAGGGGGAAAAGGGGGAATTGCATGTCTAGAGAGAGTGGGACAAACTAACACTGTGTCTTGGAAGAAATGATTTCTTCCAGGAGGAGGTATAGGGAGGAGAGAATAAGTTCAGTATGGGACATATTGAACCTACATTACCTGGATGAAGTTTGATAACCAAACAGTGAACATATTTAATAGGCAGTTGGGTGATCAGATACAGAAAACAGGAGAGAGGAATAAACTGGAGCTAGACTTCTGGGAATAATCACCCGTGAGTTGTAGTTAAGGCTCTTGATAGCAAGATTGAAAGACTAACCGGGCAATAGTCTCAGTTGGGTTATAGGGAACAGCATGAAAGCCTGGGGCACAGCAACAGGTAAGAGGGAAGTAGAAGCAGAGAGGTAGAACAAGGACAATGGTATCCATCAAAGGACCAGGGACCAGATAACTTAGAGGAGATAGTAGCCAGCAGCATGAAAGGCCACAAGGAAATCAACTTAGAAAATGTCTGAAAAGTTACCAATGGATTTAGCAATGGGTAGATCATTAGTACGTTAGACAATTGTTTGGAAGACAGAATGTGATGCTTTGATTTGGGGGAAAGCAGAAATGTGTTGCATGTGCGTGCGTGCGTGCGTGCGTGCGTGTGTGTGTGTGTGTGTGTGTGTGTAGGGGAGGAGACAGGGATGTTGAATCAGGAATTTCCTCAGCATCACTAGTGAAGCAGCTAGGAGTAGAAGAAGCCCCAGTCTTCTGAATCTTTCTCCATCAGATATAAGAATTCTCTGGCAAGGCAGCTGGAAGGGCCTGAATGAAGCTGTCACCATTGTCATTGTCACCATGGGCACTGTCACAGCCTTAAAATAAATACTATTTTGAGGTACCTTTTGGGGAACACAGACAGACTGCTGTTGAGGTTGCAGGTCACCTGCTCAGGCCAAGTGCCCCTGAAACACAGAAGCACACATTCCAAACTTCTTTCCTATTTACTGTCTATTTCCAAGTGCTTGGTGGAACACATTTGGAATTTTGATTCCCGGGCCTCTTTGGAGCCACAAATAGAAAGCTGTTTTCTCTGGGGTGGTTACCCTGTCATTGTCAAGTCAAGACGACTGCTTGAATAGAGAGAAGAGGAATCCTGTTTCTTTTCTGCTCTACTAATTTGTGATACGTTCAGCTTTGCTCTTTACCTTAATCTGACCCTGAGATGGAAGGATTTAGGCTCATCTGCTAAGCATCAGTTTTGAAGCAGGCAAATGGAGCTTCTGGATACATGTCCCTAATAAGCAGGCCTCCTTTGCATCTTATTTTGCCTGCTAAAGGACGGATTTGGACTTTTGCAGGTTGTACTGGGTTCCTGTTTCTTCCTCCTATATTTACATTCTCCTGAAGCTGGGGCATCCCCATCTGCTGCCCTCCTTGTTCTTGGGGTCATTGTGGAGTCACTTAGAGCTGGATGTCCACTCAGTTAGTAGGCCCAACAACTGAGCACTGTCGGCTTAACTCAGCCCCAGATGCAATGCCACTTTCATTGGCGCCCCGAAGAACAGCACTCAGGTGCAGTAGACCAGTTTTAAGCAGGTGCTGCAGATGTGGGAGAATCAAAGGAGATGGGCTGCATATTTTCCTGCTCTTTCCCTTTTCTATCACACCTTTTAGGACCCCGAGTGGGATGGATGGTCTGCCTTCCTTGGTGGGCTGAACTGGTAAGGAGCGAGCATCTGGCTTCAACTGATGAAAGGCAGGAAATTCAGAATTACTTCCCTATCCTTTCTGCTTCAGTTCAGAGTACTTTAAGGTGGCAATGTGGTGGGCCAGCTGACAGAGGAACTGGCGGGCCAAGAAACAGACTTGATATTTGAGTTGTGGGCACAGAGCTCTAGGTAGGAGCTGGGCAGGGACAAGATAGTGAGGCCTCTTTTCTTCAAAAGTGGCACAGGTGGGGATGTGGGCGAGCTTTTGCATGAATTCTGTGTGCCTCTATGTCTTTCCTCCTGGGCACACCCCAGGTCTTTGCTTTCTCTCTAACAAGATCCCTGACCATGGAGCCACAGGACTTGCCCCCAGCTGGCAGTCCAGCCAGATATAAACCAGTCGAGGGGAGCTCCTAGTGTCAAACATTATGTTTACTAAACAAAACCGACAAGTTCTCATTGTTGCGTGAGGAAGCCCTGCAGCTCTCAATTCCCCAGAGCTGAAGAGGATCCATTTTATTGAGCTTTGTAATGACAGTCCCGGCTGGAACAGCTGGGTAGTTTGGATTAGCTCTAAGAGACTCGGGAGGGCAGTTTTTCTTTAGAAAAATTATGTTTTTCATTTAGACCAACACCTACCTTACTGTCTCAGCATACCTTCCTACAGTCTTAAAAAGAGTGGCAAAATCACAGCTCAGATCGTTTCCCTAATACTTATGGTGGCCAGAGTTAGCAAATACAAGTAGGGACACCTAGCTAACTGGTTTAGTTGAAATTCAAATTTAACTGGAATTCTGTATTTTTACCCAGTAATACTTGACAGCTTTCCGAACATATCTCCTTGGACACTTCTGGTGACAGGCAACTCACTACCTTTCAAAAACAGTCATGTCATTAAATATCTGAGATTACTAGGAAGTTCTTTTGCACATTTAGATGATATTCCACACATCTGTTCCTCATGTGGACTTCTAGGACTTCTTGAGTTGTGCCTAATCTATCTGCTGTGTGACAACCCTACAAATATTTATTACCAGCTCTTGATTCATTGCATTTTCTCTTCTCCAGCCTGCACATCTCCTGCTATTTTAATTTTTCTTCAAGTGATATGGTTTCTGGACTGCAGACCCTCCTCTGCAAGTGATCTGCTTTCCTTAGAGCCCTTGTAATCAGGTGGTTCTGGCAGCCTGAATGATGGCAGTATGAATCGGGCTTTGTGCTTGTTGTTGAGAGCCCGTGTCTGCTGTGTCATGGATGTTCTGGCCCTCTGAACCAGGCTTTCACACAGACTCTTTCCTAAAGCTGCACCGCTGCCTGTCAGTGGGGGGCTATCAGGGAAGTGTGCCCTCCATTATAGACTGAAAGTTTGTGACTTCATCCTCCCGCCCAAATCTATATGTTGAACCCTATCCACACCCAGTGTGATGATATTTGGAATTTCATCCCATGGGGTGACTAGGTCATGATGGTGAACACATCAAGAATGGGATTAGTGTCCTTTTAGAGAGCCTCCCTTGCCCCTTCCACCTTATGAAGAAACAGTGAGGAGAGGGCCATCTGTGAACCAGGCAGCAGACCCTCAGTAAGCATGGAATCTGCCAGCACCTTGATCTTGGACTTCTAGTTTGTAGAATGTGAGAATAAATTTCTGTTTATCAGTCATTCAGTCTGAGGTATTTTTCTTATAGCGTTCTGAATAGCCTGAGAGACTCCTGTATATACCACATGTGAATTTGGTAGCTCTATTTTTATTTTAGATGGTCATTGGAAGTTAGGACATTAGTATTACTAAAAGTCAAGTTAGAGGTTGATGAAACAGATTTAGTAACAAAAATATACATTCTTATTTTAGGTCATATTAGACATAGCGAGGAGATTGGGCTGATTGTTGATTAAATTGCAGTTTCTAGAAGAACTGCACTGGAATTTTACTCCCAAAGTACACACAACTTTCTTTCCAACAGTCTCCTTTCAGGGAGAATGTGCTTGAATCAGGAAACATTTAACTACCACCTTTTTCAATGTTTCTTACAATTCAAATCTAGCTTCTAATTGGGATGTGATGTCTTTCCTCATTTGTAAAGGATTTTTTTTTTCCCAGAAGGTGGAAATCCTTTTGAGCCAGATGGGTTTGTGCCTTTCCATGATTTTCCAGTGGTGACCTGTGAATCTAGCTTAGTACTGGCACTTTCCTTTGGCCAAAACCATTTTAGAGATGGTCATTAGCTTACTGGGGGCCCAGAGAGAAAGCAAACCAGAAAATTGTCTTGTAAATGCATATTGTTTTGTAATTTGGACTCTCCCTGCTGATATTCAAATAGCACTCACAGCCACATATTGTTACCTGAGTCACAATTGTTGAGTTGGTATTTTAGGATCAAATGGGGTACAGGAGAACAACTTCATTCTTTCCTGGAGCTTTGCCAGTTTTCTGAGGGATATCTTCCTCCTTTTAATGCCAAAAAGAACTTACAGTCTCCTGGGAAGAGAAGTCTAATAAATCAGTTGTTATTGCCTTGGGCTTCACAGTTAAAGCAAAGGGAGAGCTGAAGTAATTGAATAATTTGGGCAAAACAATGATGCTCAATGAATTGCAAAGCTTAAGAGTTATCCAAGTAGAACAATTCATGGAATCTGCTTAGTACTTTTTAGTTTCTAGGAAACTTTCTTTTGTATCCCCTTTCTTTTGGGGATACTTCAAATAGACTTTATAAACTTTCTTGCTGTCCCTTGCTTGTCCCTGGGAGCGGCATACAGAAGGACCCCATTATTGTACCAGTAATGGTGAATGTTTATTGAGTGGTTGTATGATCCAGGCACCATGTTAAGCGTTTAAAATATATCTCATTAAGATGTCCTCACAATAACCCTATTACTATCCCCACACGGCAGATTTTGGACATGAGGCCAGTAGAATTTACAGAACTTGGGTGAGGCCCACAGCTGGTAAGTCACACAACTGTGTCAGTCAGTCTGATTCCAGACAGTGTCCTTTCTAATATGAAACCTCTAGGTGAGATTATACTTCAGGGATATTGAAATCCAGAGACACTGTGATTATATCAGAGGAATCTAGTTTCTCAGTGGAAGAAGTGGTATATGCAGAAGCACCACTAACTAACTGGATTATATAAGGCAAAACATATCCCCTCCTGGGCCTCAGAATCCTCAGGGGCAAATGAAGGGGTTGGTCTGGGTAATTTTTAAGTCCATCTCATGGTTCAACTTGTATGATTTTCGAAGTGGTTTGGGTCTGTGATGATCAGTATTCATGTACTAAATGCTGACTGGAGCTGAGCTCTGACACTGCTTGAGCCTGCTGTTCTTACAAGGAGGGATGAACTAACAGTCAGGATAGGCTGAGTCTTCTTGGTAACAAATAGCCTTCCAGTCCCAGTGCCAAGAGGTGTGAACCTATACCCTTAAATCATATACAGTGCCACAGTAAAAAAAAAATAAAGAAGATTTCCTCCACACGATCCAGTGTAGTATATGTGGCTATTGATAGATACTGCTGTACACCTGAAACCTATATAATGTTATAAACCAATGTTACATCAATAAAAAGTTACAAATACCCCACAAATCTGAGCACCACGAATAGCACAGGGGTACAGCTCATGTGCTTACATATCTATGTCAGGTGTTCAGGGGTTCAGTAGTCGTCTAGACCCGAACTGAGGAGCAACCATCTCTGATGTGAGTTTCTCTGCCTGAGGGCAAGAATGTTCTGGAGGGTATTACATTGACATTAAATTGTTCTGGCCCAGAAATTGACATGTGCCACAGAGAATGCTAACTCTAGCCAGAATTACTGTGGCCCCATCCAGCCATGGGGGGCAAAGGGGTAGAATCCTACCACATGGCTAAGGGCAGACAACTGGGAATCAGCATTAATGACTGTCTGAAATATGAATGCCACAGTGTCCCTTTAGGATCCTGAGCAACTGGGCAGACAGCAAAGTCAGGTACATCTTCTCACATTGCATTATGGGTTGGACATGAGAATGCTTTATTTTCAATGAGATAATGGAGACTGGGTGGGGTGCATATATGGGGGTAACAAAAGGTCACTCAAAACCAGGTTTTCTCTAGGGTCACCTTGATCACATTCCTTCCTTTACTGTTTCTTGTAACCCCCTAATTAAGATAGCTAAAAATATTACCATGAACTAAAGTCAACATCAATTAAAAATCCCATATATATTTCACATGAAAACACATGGTCTTCAAACATGTGTGATTTTCATCAGACCTCCTCATCTGTTTGTCATTTAAGGTTCAGGCCATTTTCCATATTTCTATCAAATGCTGCCTGCTGTAGATGAAAGCCTGGCAAATAACTGTGCAAAAGAAACTTTCTGAAGTTATAAATAATCAAATGCCCATGGGGGGTTGACCTCATACACAATAATACACAGGGTAATGATCAGCACAGAGGGAAAATGGAGCTAAAAGATGGCCTGCAAGGTAAGGAGAAGGTTGCAACTTTGCTTATAATAGCTTGAGTTTTTTCCTGAATCCCCCATCCTTTGCCAGGAATGGGAGAGCTTGGAGCCAGGAAGAATTGGGAAAGTAGCTGAAACACAGGTAGAGACAGAGGTGTGCTGGTAAGTGTTTAACAATAGACTTAGTGGACAAAAGCCCTAATTTGTAGTGCTTGTCAATTTCCATGGTAGAATTCAAGGTTCTTACATGATGTCATTGAACATGTATTTGGAAGGAGATTTGTATATAATTGGCTCTTGCAAGCCATATTCCCTGGGTGTGCTATACCACTGAGAAGGGAAATTAGGATGGCTGCCTGTCTCCTCCAGTCCCAGAAATGGGATGTTTTCAGTTTAGGGGCAAGAACTGTTGAGTCAGGTGATGGCAGGAGTAAGATAGATCAAATGCTGAAGAATGAGGGGACTCCCATATTGTGTATTAGTTTCCTAGGTCTGTGGCAGCAGTTACCATGAACTAGGTGGCTTAGAAAGTGGAAATGTATTTTTTCACATTTGTGGATATGGAAGTCTGGAATCAAGGTGTAGGTAGAGTCAGTTTCTTCTGGAGACCCTAAAGGAGAAATTGCCTGGTGCCTTTCTCCTAACTTTTGGTTACTGCTGGAAGTCTTTTTCATTTCTTTGCTTATTGACTTATCACTTCAGTTTCTACCTCCATTTTCTCATTGCCTTCTGTGTTTCTCTCTATGTCTTCTGCTCTTCTTATAAGGACTCCAGTTTTTTGTTTGAGGTTTAGAACCCCATCCTAAATTCAGGTGATTTTATCTTGATATCCATAATTAATTATATCTGCAAAGATCCTATTCCCAAATAAGATTACTTATGACTATGATTTTTAAAATATTTTTATTGTTATTTATGTCTTTTACACTTTGTATTCCCCTTGGGTAGCCCACCATCAATTCACCCGTGATCCATCTCCATGGTCCCTTGTGTTCTTTTCTATTCCATTTTGTGCCCTTATCTCCCCCCTTCCCCCCCCCCCCCCCGCTGAGTGTCTCTCTCCTATTTGGTTTCCCTATAGTCCTGTTATAAGTGAAACCATTCAATATTTTCTTTTTCTTTCTGGCTTATTTCACTGAGTATGATTCCCTCTAATTCCATCCAGGTTGCTGCAAATTGCATGTGTTTATCTTCTTTGAATGCTGAATAGTATTCCATTGTGTATATGTACCACATCTTCTTGATCCAATCATCTATTTTTGGACATCTGGATTGCTTCCATACCTTTGCTATTGTGAACAGTGCCACAATGAACATACGGGTGCATGTATCCTTTTGGATTAGTGTTTTTGTGTCCTTTGGGTAAATTCCCAAAAGTGGTATTGCTGGGTCATATGGGAGCTCCATGTTGAGCAGTTTGAGGAATCGCCATACAGCTTTCCATAGTGGTTGGACCAGTTCACATTCCCACCAGCAGTGTAGAAGAGTTCCTTTTTCTCCACATCCTTTCCAGCATTTGTTGTTGCCTATATTTTTAATGTGTGCCATCCTCTCAGGTGTGAGGTGGTATCTCATAGTGGTTTTGATTTGCATTCCTTGATTACAAGTGATGTTGAGCATTTTTTCATGTTCTGTTGGCCATTTGCTTTTCTTCTTTGGAGAAGTGCCTTTTGAGCTCTTCTGCCCATTTTTTGATTGGGTTATTGGCTTTGTTTTAGTTGAGTTGTGTGAGTTCCTTGTAAATTTTTGCTATCAGTCCTTTAGCAGATGTATTGTGTGCAAAGATCTTTTCCCAGTTGGTAGGATGCCTGTTAGTTTTGGTTAATGTCTCTTTTGCTGTACAGAAGCTTTTTATTTTGATGTAATCCCATCTGTTTATCTTGTCTTTCACTTCCTTCGCTTTGAGGGATGTGTCTTTCAAGATTTTGCTGAGATATATGTCGTGTAGAGTTTTGCCTATATTTTCTTCTATACATTTTATGGTTTCAGGTCTTACATCCAGGTCTTTTATCCATTTTGAGTTGACTTTTGTGCAGGGTGTGAGATAGTGGTCTAGATTCATTGTTTTGCATGTGGCTGTCCAGTTTTCCCAGCACCATTTATTGAATAGACTGTCCTTGTTCCACTGCATTTTCTTTGCTCCTTTGTCAAAGATTAGTTGTTCATAGATATGTGGCTTTAATTCTGGGTATTCTATTCGGTTCCATTGGTCTTTCTGTCTGTTTTTGTTCCAGTACCATGCTGTTTTAATTATTA